>PITA01003987.1:0-130120 GCA_004023965.1 Spilogale gracilis
TACTTAGCTAGAGGTTAGAACTCATAAAAGAGATTCATTTTAATAGGGTCCATAGCCTTAGGAAAGTTTTTCTCTGGGTAGTAGAATAGGGCAGAAGGCTGGTGGGTGGAGGGAGGAGATAACCTTTGGTATATAGTAGACTGCTGTGATGGATTTTCGCAGAGAAAGGCAGAAAGCAAGAGGAAGGGAGAGAGCGAGGAATACCTGAGCCGCTGTAATTTTGAGAAATTCGGAGGAGGGCAGGGCAGGAGCAGGGACCAGTACAGGGCGTGGCGGGTCCAGTGGGTCTCCAGTCAGGGGAGGTGAGCGAGACGAGGGCTGGGCCTCAGGAGCGAAGCCACTCACTCTCTGGCTCCTCTTTCTCTAGAAAAGCGTGGTTCGGGCTGCGGGGCTGACCACCGCGGCACCCACGAGGCTGCAGCAGAGCCCGAAACGCCTCCCTCGGCGAGCCAGAGCCTCCCAGTCCCTGAGCAGCGCGGAGCGGACGCACTTCAACCGGACGAGTTAGAGGCGCTGGCGGAGGACCCCGCAGAGCGCGGCTTTCGCCTGCCCCTGGGGGTGGGTCCGGCGGGGCAGAGGGTGGGAACCGGGAGGTCCGGGAGTTGTCCGGTGCCCGCGCTGAGACCTCTTGTTCCTCCCAGGTAGGAGACGCCTGAGACCCGGAGGGAACTGAGCGAACGCGGAACACCGCGCTGGACGAGCGCCTTGGCGCGGAAGAGAGGTACTTCATTCCCGCTCGGGTTTCCTCTCCCGAGTCCAGATGACCCACCCGGAGAAGGGCACTGGTCAGGAGTGTAACCTGATATTCTTGTAGAAGAAAATTCTCAGGCCCCTCCCAGTCCTTTTCTTTTAGAACTTGTATCATAAATTGGCACTCTCAGCTCATTTTGGGGGATCTGTACAGTTTTCGACAATGTGAAACGACCCAACGAATTTATTTCCTTTGATTTATCTCATTATCCTAACTTATTTTAGGGGAGGTGTCAGACAGCAGTGTATCGGCAAGGAGATTGCGAGTCTTCAGGATCTCTGATCCCCCGCATCCCGTCCCTGCCCTGACTGTCAAGGTTGTGTCAGGGACATTTCCAGTGTCAGCCTGGAATAGTATATATAGCTCAGTGGCGATTCAAAGCCAATGTAGTCCTTGATGTCCACTTATGTAGCCAGTTTACTGAGTGGTCAGTTGGCAGGGAAACTTGTGCAAAACACCATTAGAAAATGCCAGGATTTTGCCGAATGTAACTGGCCCTACCCATATCACATTAGCTTACATTACCTTTATTGTCTTCGTGCTCCTTCAGGTATATATGTTAATTTTCTCCAAACAGATCCTGAACAACCTGAAAGTAACCAGGGATCTACCAGGCATCAGTGCCTAACAAATATTTTTCAGTGAATAAATGTAAGAGCATCAGTAACTTTGAAACTTGGTGCTTGAGCACACTGTATCATTTGGGTTAATAGATTGGTAACATCTAGGGGCGCCTGGGTGGCTCAGTTGTTAAGCCTTTGCCTTACACTCTGGTCATGATAACGGATTCCCAGGATTGAGCCCTGAATCCGCTCCCTGCTGGGCGGGAAGCCTGCTTCTCCCTCTCTCACTCCCCCTGCATGTGTTCCCTCTCTAGCTGTGTTTCTCTCTCTCAAATAAATAAATAAAATCTTTAATAAATTAAATAATAAATAAATAAATAAATAAATAAATAAATAAATAAATAAATAAATAAATAAATGAAATAAACATCTTTTTCTCCTGGCTACACATAGAATGGATTGTATTCTGATTCCCTTAGTTGGAATGTGTTGTGATGGGAGTCTTAGATAGGGAGACCAGAGACATGAGAACTTGCTGAGCCATATCAGGAGAATTTTTCTGATTTATAAAGGGAGAAGGTTGGAGCACGTACTTTTAAAGAATTCTTTCAGCTCTAAAAGTTTGTGAGGAAATGACAGACATCACATCTTCATAAACATTTTTTTGGATTTCAGTGGCTCCTGAAGACTTTATCAGAAGGTTGGTAAACAAATTGTAACTGTAGTTTTTCAAAGGAAGGTATGAGAGTCAGCAACTTAGAGGAAAACCAACAAATACATAGTAAGCAAATTTGGCTTGATCAAAACCAAACACATATGTATTTACAAATTTTTAGGTTTAAACAGATCATTAATTGAATCATTTTCTTTTTATTTTTTTTTAAAGATTTTATTTGTTAGAGAGGGAGAGAGAGTAAGTGCGCACAAGCAGGGGGAGCAACAGGCAGAGAGAGAAGCAGGCTCCCCACTGAGCAGGGAGCCAAATGAGGGACTCCATCCCAGGACCCTGGGATCATGCCCTGAGCTGAAGGCAGATGCTTAATGGACTGAGCCACCCAGATGCCCAAATAATTTTCTTTTTAACTTAAAAATACCCCCCTTTTTTAAAAAAATAAAAGAAAACAGATGAATGTTGGGGAGGAAAAGGAAAAATAAAATAAATAAAAACAGAGAGGGTGGCAAACCATAAGAGACTCAAATACAGAGAACAAACTTAGGGTTGCTGTGAGGAGGTGGGTAGGAAGATGGGCTAAATGGGTGATGAGCATTAAGAAGGGCTCCTGAAATCGGTGCAGCATTGTATGTTAACTAACTTGAATTTAAATTAAAAAAAATTAAAACTTAAAAAATTTATTCCTTGGTTATTGTTGTTCTTGTTGTTTTTTCCTATACAGACAATGGGTTCTGCCACAAGATGGTTCTACATACCACTGGGCTGCATCTTGCTGATCAACCTGATTAATGCTGATTTTGAATTTCAAAAGGGGGTGCTTGCCAGCATCAGCCCAGGCATCACGGAAGATATTGATTTCCAGTGCTGGAATGCTTGCTCTTTGACCTTGATAGACCTCAAGAAACTCAAGATACAGCACAATGTGGATGCCTTCTGGAATTTCATGTTGTTCTTGCAAAAATCCCAGCGGTCTAGACATTATAATGTTTTCCTAAGCATAGCTCAGGATTTCTGGAACATGTATGTTGACTGCTTGCTTTCACGGTCTCATGGAATGGGCAGAAGACAGGTGATGCCTCCCAAGTATAATTTTCCACAGAAGATAAGAGGAGGTAATTTAAATGTGTACTTAAGAGAACAACAGTTTAGCGTTTTTTAAAAACAACAAGCTAGCAAATTTGCCCTATTTTTTCCTAATATGATTGACTTCGATTTTTGTTTTTACTGATTATGTATTATTTAGAAACTGCAGGAGCTCTGATATGCAGAGATCTAAATAATCTTGAGATATAATAACTTTGGTAGGCCGTTAAATTATTGCCTTATTTTCCCCACAAATAGTTCATAAGGATGCTATTTCACACTATAATTATTCCTATTACATTTATTGTAGAGATTTTAAACATAGGACATATAGTTAGGTTTTTAAATTTTTTTCAGTAGGGTTATTTAAAAGGAAGACATCTTGGGGCGCCTGGGTGGCTCAGTTGGTTAAGCGACTGCCTTCGGCTCAGGTCATGATCCCCGTAACCCAGGATCGAGTCCCACCTCGGGCTCTCTGCTTGGCAGGAAGCCTGCTTCTCCCTCTCTCACTCCCCTTGCTTGTGTTCCCTCTCTGGCTGTGTTTCTCTCTGTCAAATAAAAAAAAAAAAAAAAAAAGGAAGACATCTTAAGAGTCACATTAGAGTGACAATTAACAATTTCTCCTCTCTAATATTATAGGGGTGGATTTTACAAAACATGAGTTTTATGTGTAAGAGAGACAACATGGAAAAGACCTAAAGCAAGGTGACATCAACATGAACGTGTAATCTGTCAGTATTTCTGAGGTCAAATATTTCCTGTGGTACTTATAAAAACTGTTATTTCTAATTCTTTAATGTTTATGAAAGTTGTATTTTTGTTGGTGTATAAATGCTTTATGGCTATTAGTATTTCTGTCTTTTCAGGTAATTTGTCAATAATTTTTTATTTGGAAGGTATCTTTGTAAATCATCTTTAAAGGAAACACTTAAAATGCAAATGCAGTATATTTTTAAATACAGTAGTCAATGAAGTAATGCTGTAACTAAGTTTATAATGTATGTTATACATTATGTTGACTTTAAAACTGTGCCAAAATTAATGCCAGTATTGTCCTAAAAGGTAATATTTAATCTTGATGTAGTGTACCAAGTAGCTTCTGAAATGTGTGCATTTCATCACCAAGCCATCCTATGTATTAAAGTGTTATTCTATGCATTAAGGACTAATATTTTTAATGTTCTTTTATTGTCTTCAGTTTTTAAAAAGAATAACAAACGGAATGGTAATAAGAAACTTTTAGTAAAGTACAGTCTGATAGAATTTTTATCTATAGTTATTAGCTCAGTTTTCTTCTTTTTAAAATATTATTTCCTATTTATATCTCACATCTTATTCTAAAAAGGATATGAAGTTTAAACAGTGGGATAACATGTAGACGAGGAAATTGAGATGATAGGAAATGAAGATAGGAAACTAATAATATGTAGTTGTAGTTTAGCTTAATACTTTCAAATGCATGTTGTAAAAGCCTATACCTTTAATAAAAGGATAGGTATAAATCAGCCTGAGTTTCCTACTTCTCAAGGTGAAGAAGGACTCATGAACAGTTTCAAGATTCACACTGTTGATAAGAAACACCAAACAACATGTTTAGGAGAAGCCCAGCCTTTGCTAGGACTAAGAACCAATACAAATCATAGGTTTTCATAATGCCTGCCACAGTGTACAGCACAGTGTTTTCAAGTTCCTGGCAATGTCAGATTCCCTTCAATACAAGTTGATTCCTGCACACCCAAACTCAATGACATATAAATAATTTTAAGAGCCCCCCCAAATGATACTCAACTAATGTGCAACTGTCTGATGCTTTGACTTGATTCAAGAATAAACTTTAAAGGGTGGGGTGGGGGCTGACATTCTTTGAATTATGGACCACTTTGAAATTCTGATGAAGCCATAGACACTTTAGTAGGAGTTGCATGTACACAATGTCCATCATTTGTGTATGATTTTGGGGGGAGAGGTCATGGATCTCAGGTTAATATATTTTTTTAAGATTTTATTTATTCATTTGACAGAGAGATCACAAGGCAGAGAGGCAGGCAGAGAGAGAGAGGAGGAAGTAGGCTCCCTGTGGAGCAGAAAGCCCGATGCAGGCCTCAATCCCAGGACCCTGAGATCATGACCTGAGCTGAAGGCAGAGGCTTTAACCCACTGAGCCACCCAGGCACACAGGTTAATTTTTTTTATAAGTTTTTACTTTTATTTTTTTGTTTCCATTTTTAAAGACTCCCCAGTATTAAACAATAAATGGATTGCATAGTGAAGTATTATTTTACAAATATTTCATATAATTGAGTTTTATATAATAACTGGTTACAGATAGTATGAGATTATAAATCTAATGATTTTCCATGTTGAACATATTTTATCTTGCCAATTAAGGACAGATCCCGAAGCTCATAAAATCACCTGTTTGGAGGATTGGTCTTATGTTCTTTTATTCAAATGGCCAGAAAGATACCCCAAAAGTTGCCTAATTCATTTCCTACAGGTGGAGGCACAGGGTCATGATTTTCCTTAGAGAATACTTCTCTTTTACCTGGGGGCAAATGTTCGATGCTCAAAAGTTCAATGGCATAAAGCAAAACCTGATCATTTTAGCCTAAGAAATGGTTCAATCACTTGTCATCACCATAGTTGTTATAAAAATTTCTATTGCATCAAGGATAAACTTTTTAGTGTTAATTAAACTTAATTGTTCACCTTCCAAATGGGTTTCTAGTTTTCCTAATTGAATTTACAGACTACATTGGATTATTAAACATAAGGACATTTGCCAAAATGGGCATTCTGGTTTTAGAGCAGTTCATCTTAAGCCTTTTTGTTGGCACTTAGATAACATGTTCTGTTAAAAATCCTCTCCCTCCCCAATCTTTGGCACAAATCATGTCATTTGTATATAGAAAAATTTATTTTTTTCATCAATCATTCATTCAACAAAAGCTCATTGAGCTTAGAGGTACACTGCTAAATAATTCTGACTCACAGAGCTGCCATTGCAGTGGGACAAAGTTACAGTAGGAAATAATAACTCAGAAGTAGCTTTATGATATCAAAAATATAAGTTTAAAAAGAGAAATGGTAGTCAAAATGTGGTTGAGTGGGGAAGAGTATTTCTCTTTTGCCCTATTCAAAGTCATCTGACTAGATGAGCCAAAAGGTCATTTTTAAACTTTAAATAAAATTTTTATTTTAGAATAGTTTTAAGTTTGCAGAAAAGTTGCCAGGATGGTGCAGAAAGATCTTGTATACTCACCTATTTTTTTCTATTGTTAACATCTTACATTAGTATGGTTTGTTTGTTATAACTGATGATCTAATAATGATAAATTATTAATCAAACTTCATAATTTATTTGGATTTCACTAATTTTTCCCCAATGTCCTTTTTCTGTTCCAGGATCCCGTCTAGGACACCACCTTAATATTGAGTTAGCTTGTCTCTTTAGGCTCTAAGAAGATGTTTTCAATGACCTTGACAATTTCGATCACTGGTCAGGTATGTTGTAGAATATCCAATTTGGGTTTACCTGATTGTATTTCTCAGGGTTAGATTGATTTTATAGACTTTTTGCATGAATACCATGGAAGCAAACTACTTTGTCAATACTTCAGATCAAGGGTACATGCCATCAACATGAATTATTAGATATGTTTAACCTTGGCTAAATAGAATATACAAGTTTCTCCACTGTAATGTTTTCTTTTTCTATACTGTATTCTTTGGGAACAAGTCACTAAGTATAACCCACACTTAAGGGAATGGGCATTATGTCCCACATACTGGAGAAGGAAATGTCTACATAAATTATCTGGAATTCTTTGGAGATTTGTCTACTCTTACTCTCTCCCATCTTCCGCTTCCTTCAGTCCTTTTCTTTCATAATTTATTTATATCGGTAGAGACTTATAGACTTTTATTTATACTTTGGGTTATAATCCAGTACTACTACATTATTTATTTTGTTGCTGAAATTGTTCCAGCTTTGGTCATTGGGAACACTATAGGATGCTCCAGACTCACCTTGTATATTTCCACCCATCCCTGGAACCAGCCATTTCTTCAAGGAACCCTGGTTATTTTATTGGAGAATATTATTAGAAATCAAGGTCTGCGCAGTAGGTGCTTCTGTAGAATTTGACCTGATAGTACCAGGCCAATACCTGAATGTCAGGGGCGTCTTTTTTTCTTTCTCGAAAAGCATTCTTGACTGGAAATCTAATATAAGCAATTATGAAACATAAATGCTAATTAAACTAACTAAGCACAGGCGATGTTGGCAGAGAATATATAAAAATGAAGAAGACTGGTTTCATTATATTCTTCATGAGTCCTACGACACCTGGAAATCTTTGTTCAGTTTGGTCACAGTTTAGAGGAATGTTAACAAACTGTGGCACTTCAGAAGGGTATGGCCAGATACAATGTCTGGAATGATTAATTAAGAAGGATTAGAGAAAATGGATATTTGACCTGAAAAGACTTAGGCTGAACTTGATAGTTTTTTTTCCTGTGATATGAAAGGTACCTTGTGCTCCGGAACACAGACTGAGGATGAGATGAATGAGTTATTCATCTGATTATTCACTGGTTTTCATCCAGTATAAGCAAAAATTGGCTAACAGTTTAACCAAGGAAGGAGCTCCCTCATGTGGTAAACATCTCATTACAGAAATGTGTCAAAACCATTTCATCTGTATTCACTCAACTTCATTTTTTTGGTAATAATTTATTTTTTCAGTGTTGCAAGATTCATTGTTTATGCCCCATATCCAGTGCTCCATGCAATACGTGCCCTCCTTAGTACCCACCACCAGGCTCACCCATCCTCTTACCCCTTCCCTTCCAAAGCCCTCAGTTTGTTTCTAGAGTTGAAAGTCTCTCATGCTTTGCCTCCCTCTCTGATTTACCCCAGTTCACATTTCCTTTCCTTCTCCTAATGTCCTCCACATTACTCCTTATGCTCATCATCAGGCAGGAATCTATCAAAATCCTAGAGGAGAACATAGGCAGTAACCTCTTTGACATCAGCCACAGCAACTTCTTTCAAGACACATCTCCAAAGGCAAAGGAGACAAAAGCGAAAATGAACTTTTGGGACTTCATCAAAATAAAAAGCTTCTGCACTGCAAAGGAAACAGTCAACAAAACAAAGAGGCAACCCACAGAATGGGAGAAGATATTCGCAAATGACACTATAGACAAAGGGCTGATATCCAAGATCTATAAAGAACTCCCCAAATTCAACACCCCAAAAAATGATGATTACATTAAAAATGGGCAGAAGACATGAGCAGACACTTCTCCATAGAAGACATACAAATGGCTAACAGACACATGAAAAATGTTCGTCATCATTAGCCATCAGGGAAATTCAAATCAAAACCACATTGAGATACCACCTTATACCAGTTAGGATGGTCAAAATTAACAGGACAGGAAACAGCAAGTGTTGAAGAGGCTGTGGAGAAAGGGAAACCCTCTTACACTGTTGGTGGGAATGCAAGTTGGTGCGCCACTTTGGAAAACGGTGTGGAGATTCCTTCAAGAATTAAAAATAGAGCTACCCTATGAGCCTGCAATTGCACTACTGGGTTTTTTTACTCCAAAGATACAGATGTAGTGAAAAGAAGGGCCATATGTACCCCAATTCTTTTTGACTCTAATTGCATTTAGGGTATTAGCAGCAGTTTCAGTTGGTTAGGCTAAGTGGGCTCAGGATTGGTGTGGAAGCACTGGATGTGAGGAGAAGAGAGACCTATTACAGTTAGTGACACTGTCAGACCAATTCACTTGCTCACTCCAAGGGTGGCTGGAATTGTAATGTGCAAGCTCGATGCGTGTCTGTCTACCAATAGTAAGTGTCTTGATTAAGCAAAACGGCACGTCATCCACCTACATTCCTTCAGCTGTTAAAGCGCTGCTAGGTAACAACCTGCCCTATTTTAGCTTTCCTCTTCCTGATGGGTAATCTATACAGCAGGAGGGAAAGGTCCACAGATATCACAGATTATTTTGATTATAGTCAGTCCTAATCAGTTTGGAGATACCAAGTTGGACTACATACAAAAGTTATATTCAACCAAGTAATATCAGTTCATTTCTACATATTGGTTATGTAATAGTATTGGTTAATGTAATGGTATTGATGTCTCATCATTTTAGAGAAAGTCTATCTCTGCTATGGAGTAAATACATTTGAACTGCTTTAATATGTTTGTGTTTAGCCTTATCTGTATTTTACTGGATGAATCTTCCTTTTGAGCTCAGGACTTTGCTCCACTTGTAGAGCTCAAGGGAAAGGCTGCCAGGAGCTAGGCCACCATCATACTTATTTAATAATTTATTTACTGATGTGCTGGTTTCAATGATGAGTGAAATGTGGTTTCTACCTTGTCCTTAGGGAATTTTGCATCTGAGAAAGGAACTTACAGTCTACAAAATGAGGCAGAGATTTATTGTTCTTAGTCATGGACACTTCATCTTGATTCTGTAGCTGATATACTTGAGGTATATCTGGTGCTTTTTGTATGGTCATCTCATCATTGCATGTTCCTATCCATGCTCATCCTTGTCCCAGTAACTACTCTTTGATGGAATTTTTGTGCTTAGGGTTTCCTGTGAAGAGGAGGAAAAAAATATGCCTTCTAATATCTTTTTGGTGGTGATGACAATAGAGAAAAGAATTCAGGAGAGGCAATGCTCCCTAATAAGCTGATGTACATTATCAACTCCTATGGGCCACAAGGAGAATGGGCAGCTGGGCTAGGAAGAGAAGCTGCTGTCTAATGGTGTACTGTCAACTTATTCTTATTAGAACATTAGCAAGAGTTGCAGTTTCTCCCTTCACTGCAGATTCTACTAACTTCACAGATGGAGATAATTCCTGGAGGAATGTGAGTTGGAATAAGAAGAGGAAAATGAAGGAGGAAGTAGGAGAAGGTGGGTCCAGTGGAGGTAATGGAGCCATCTCTTATTTGATAAAGTAGATTTAATGCATGTCTTCCCAACTTTGCATTCAGTAGCATCATGTTGGTAGCTTGTAATTGGTCACAGTGGGACTATTATTTATACCATCTAAATTGGCAAACACTACAAATGAGGGCCTTTTCCCCTTGAAGAGGCAGTTGTTACAGATTTACCAGTACACTGCTGAATGAGCCTATGGGCCTAGAATCTAGACTCAAATTCCAGTATATTTCCCTATTTAAGAAAACAGGTTCTTGTCTCTCCCACTCCTGGACATGAACTCAACTTTGTGGCTTCCTGAGGTTGACATGGAATGGAGACAGGCCATGGAAATCTCTTAATGCCATACAGGGACACTTTACATCCAGCATTAAGGCTTCTCTCTCCTATTGTTTGGCAAAATACCTTCACCACCAAAGGAGGGAAACATTTCCTCATGCTCCCCTTCCATTCCCCATTAAAGAACAAAAGTAGCATTAGAGTTTGTTTTGTGTATTTATAGATAAGGAGTAAAACCATCTTTATAGTTATTTTTTATTTTTGTTGTTTAGCTCATGACTAACATTTACTTTTTTTTTTTTTAGATTTTTTTTTTTAAGATGTTATTTATTTGACAGAGAGAAACACAGCGAGAGAGGGAACACAAGCAGGGGGAGTGAGAGAGGGAGAAGCAGGCCTCCCGCCGAGCAGGAAGCCCGATGTGGGGCTCAATCCCGGCTCTCCGGGATCATGACCTGAGCCGAAGGCAGTCGCTTAACCAACTGAGCCACCCAGGCGCCCCAACATTTACTTTTTATAACAGAGATAACTTATTTTACTTTGACCAAAAAATTTGTTGCAAATGTTTTTGTGCCAAGTATTTATATATACATATATAAATATCCTGATTCCCCACTCCATCCATATATTTTGGTTGGGGTTAGCTTACTTCTGGCTCTGGGAGTAGGCAGTACTCAGATCTGGCCAAAGTCATGGTGAATGGCTCAGGATTGAGCATGTGGCCAATCAAGGGTCCCAAGAGGCAGAGGCAGTTGCAGAGACTCTTGAAAAACTGACATGTATTTTTCTCTACTGGGTATCGACTTAGGAGAATATAATCGAGGAACTGCTAGGTAAGGAGAAGATCCTACTCACAGAGTTTTAGTCCCCAGCTCCAGCAATGCCTGCAGTCTTAATTACTCCTAGAGCCTGGCAAAAGTTTTTATTGGCTTAAACCAGACAGAGTAATTCACATGCAACCAAAGGAGTTTAATTGACACAATATATTTTATAATTTTAGTTAAGAGAATTAGTGATCTTTCCAAAGACATTGATGACAACTCTTCTGATGCTATATGTAGATATTTTCAATACAAATAAATTATATGTGCTCACTTTTATTTTTTCATAGTATTTTACTAAAATATTTGTTTTATGTTTATAAAGGTATATTTAACTAAAAAATTATAAGCAAACTTTATTTCAAAATGTCCATAGATTATTTTATGTAGGAACACTCTTCTTTGATTCATTCGCAGTTTTCACTGCTTTTACCTTTTGTAGGGCTCCTCCTCGAATAGGTAGTTTTTTAAGAGCAATATCCGTATCAGCTAGAGGTCCTCCCAGTAATCGGGCAGGAGTGCTTTCCACTGTTACTACCCGACCAGAAGGTACCTGAGAAAGCAAAAAGTATATGTAAGAGTTCATTTACAAAATTTTTCAGTAAGAGAAAAACCCATTCATCCTTCAGCTGATTTTAGAAAAGATACCAACTTATAGTTGTTTCTTGGGAATCCTGTACGGCTGATGGAGTCTAAACTAGTACTGGATGCGAGTGAAGTTATTTTGGAGATAAGTATGCCTTAACTATGTGAAACTTGACCAAAGAAAAATAAAAGAAAAAATATGAGGGAAAAACCCCATGGAACTAACATTCTATAGAGACTAAATTCAGTATGTATAAGAAAAATTATGAAGCAAAACAACAACAGCAATAACAACAACAACAACAACAAACAATAAAAAACTTACTGTTGTGTTAAGGCCTTTAATATCTGTCCTGTGAAATACTGCATTTGATGGATGCCCACTGTATCTAGAGGATTCTATAGCTTTCTCCTGAAGTCTTTTTGCTTTCTGAAAAATTTTAAATTAGAAAGAAATATTAATTGCTATTAAAGCATTAACTATCATACTTGCTATGAAGTACTTCACATACTTCTGATTTCTCTTGAACTGTTTATTAAGTAGCACTGTAGCCTGTACTTACTCACTTAGGCTAAGGAGATAGTTATTAGCAAGTTACATCTTTTATACATTGCAGAAGACACCAGTCACCTGAGAACATTACTGAGATTCCAGAGGTATCAGTCATATATGACCAAAGAATAAAGCAGGTCCTATGGAAATCACATTTTAGCACATAATTTAATAAACTACTAAATTTACCTCAGGTGATACATATTTTCAAAATATTTTGCATAAATACTAATTCAGAACATTTAACTGTTTTCAGACAGAGTAATGTAAATTGTATAATTTGTTGCACTTTTGTTCAAACTCAGTAGTTGAGGCAGTAGAACAGGTGAAATCTGAGATAACAAATAATCTGCATGGAATAGCTGATTTTCATTAATTGCTCCTTAAAAGTACAAGCAATTGTGAGGATATTTTATAAATAGAGTTGGGAAGAATTTTTAGTGAGAAGGGGGAGACACAGTACTTCAAGTGAATTTTTGTTCTTAACTTTGATTTTGCTACTTTAATGTGGTTTCACTGTTTTCATGGACTAATTTAACAATCAAAAATTTTATATCTAGCCAAAAAATTGTGACATTACATAAAAAACATATCCAAAGTATTAGTGGAAGACTTAGTGAGAAAAGCAATGAGGTTTTGAAAATACATGGTGCTTCTCACATATTTTAAGTGAACAGTCAACATTATAGAATTTTTAGATTAGTTTCTAGCTTATTCCTAAAGTAACTTATCTTTTCCCAAGGGGATGCTTATCCCTAGTTCTCTTTTAAGCTTTAAAATACTGTTTAAATAATGTTTCTTTTTGTGGTCATGGAGGGGAAATACCCTTGAGGGAGAGAGTAACACAGAAAATTGTGTTTTCTTTCTTTCTTTTTTTTTTTTAAGATTGTATTTATTTGACAGAGAGAAACACAGCTAGAGAGGGAACACAAGCAGGGAGGGTGAGAGAGGGAGAAGCAGGCTTCCGGCCAAGCCGGGAGCCTGATGCGGGGCTCGATCCCCAGACTCTCGGGATCGTGACCTCAGCTGAAGGCAGATGCTTAATGACTGAGCCACACAGGTGCTCTGACAATTGTTTTTTCTATTCTTCACTCTGCTTCTTACAGAAATGATCAATGACACAAAGTGGAAAGTAGGAGCACATTTCTCCTGCTTATTCCTGGCTAACGATCATCTCCTTTATGCAAGCCAGGAACATCACCCTTGCTTCCCACTGCTAGAGCAAAAAATTCTCTAAGTAGCATCTTCTGAAAACCAGGGAAATGCATAGTTATCATCCCACATTGTACATAAGGATCTAACAGTGTTGGTAGTCTTTAGAAAGGTCAGCAGAAAAGGTGAATGAGTGAATATTTATTCTTGAAAAAGTCTGCCTGTCAGAATTGGCTATTTGTTATGGATATCACAATATTTTAAAAATCCTACCTTTAAAGTTTTTGCATTTGATGTTCTGGCCAAGAAATTTTCCCATGATTTATTAGTCAATTCTCTTTGCTTGTGTGTGGCTTGTATCTGAAATGAGAAAGATAATTAAGAGTTCTAGTTTCTATGAAAGGATACCAAAGGGCTTTTTAAAGCCCTAATTTTGAAGGAAGACCTAAATTTTGCCAATGTAATTTTTAGGGCTGACTAGCTAAAGGATTAGAGTAAAATACTTCCTTCATTATGTGCTAAGATTTGAACTGCTTTTCATGAAATGTAATGTAAAACTGTTGTTAAGAAAATACAAAATATAAAAATAACAATAATCATTCTCATCAAGACTGATGGCTTTATCTGATTATCACTTGTGAAGACAGATTATAATCCAGAACAAGCTATATAAATGACCCAACAGCAAATTCAAAGGAGAAAATAAAGAGATTCCTGCTGCCACTGATAACAGTTTATAGAAGATTATATTGGTAAAATTACAAATTTATGACTGGAGTAAATTAAGAGGAGCAGTTTTGTGACATGCTGAGGTGGCTGTGGTGATACAGTCTAGGGAGGTAACCACTAACAAACAGCAGAGACTGGAGTTCTCAACAGGCTATTCACTAAATATATAATCGGAGAACACATGCCCTTGGTTAGTATATAACATGTTATTAAATATGGATTATGAACCTAAAAGTATTTAATTAAACAACTACTTAACAAATAAGTGGGGTCAAAAGCATAACAAATCAGCAATAACCAACAAATCAACAATAGCTCGTCCACACAGCAGACATTCTGCCGTTCAACAGAAGTAATGAGGCAGCAGAACTTCCAATAAGGCTACCCACTTGAGAACAAATAAATTACTTAAATGGCAGCATCTATGCAATAAAAACTCTTAAATAAAACTTTCAAGCAAATTGGTGTCTAAGATAGAGCAGAATACACAGAATTCCTACTAGGCTATAAATATAAATATTTAATAGACTGTGAAAGATCAGGCAATCAAAAACACTTTGGAAATCACCTTAAAGAGTTTTAAACATTTAATTGTAATCATAAAGGGTCACCAAGCAGAAGTGGGGAATCTGCATGGTCTTTGTATTTGAGGAACAAGCTAAAGCCACTTAAAGACCCATTTGCTTAAAAACTTACTTTGTGTTCACTTTCTGACTGAACACAAAGCTTTAGGAAAATGGCTTATATTTTCCTGGGAGGCTTTTTCTGATTAAAATCAGAGACCAGCTTACCTCTGAATCTACAGAAAGAACATTCATTGTGAGTTTTATGGCACTGCAGTGAGGATGAAGCTTTTATCAATATACTTATAGTTGGCATACCAGTAAGGACAGATCACAGAGTGAGGGATGAGGGCCAACTTTTTCAGTGAGGCTATGCATATAGTCACAGAGATACACTGTCAGACAGAATTTGCTAAATGTATACACTTAAATAGACCACAATTTTTAGAACTCTGACATTTCAGAGAATGTATCTCAGGTGTCTGTTTACTTTTTTTTTATTTAAAGATTTTATTTATTTATTTGAGAGCATGAGCAGAAGGGAAAGGCAGACAGAGAGGGAGAAGTAGGCTCCTCACTGAGCAGGGAGTCCCCGACTCAGGACTCAGTCCCAGGACCCTGGGATCAGGACCTGAGGCAAAGGCAGATGCTTAACCCCTGAGCCACCCAGGCGCCCTAGGTATCTATTTACTTTTTAAAGTGTAAGCCTATAGAAGTCAAGTCATAATGCCATAAACCTGTACTGAATATAGTAATTGAAACTCAGGCTGTTAATTTCATGGTTTCTTTAAAAATTGCACAAAAACACTGAAAATAACTCTAAGAAAAACAACAAAATAACTCTAAGTGCTGAAACATTTACAAGTAAGGCAAATATATCCTATGGTAAGCTAGTTTATTGAAATTATTATTTCCTACCTTAATGGTATATGTGACTTACTTTTGTATATACTTTTTGTTCATTTTGCACATCTTGGTGTGCTTGGCTTTCAATCATCTCACTTTGAAGAGAAGCAACCATCTTTCCAATATTTTCTGATGCCGTTGTAATAGCTTCCAAAATTTTTTTATCTGTATTGATTGGTCTTAACTTTTCTAATTTTATTTCTTCACATATTTCATTCCATATTTCTCCAATCTGTTATAACAAAGTTTAAGTTTAAGAAGTTAAATTAACCAAAAACAAATGATGTAATTTTGGGTAATTAATCCTTTATTTGGGTGCTTGTTCCAAAGTTAGCATTTAACTGAACCACCTCTCCCCATCTTCCTACTTGCAAAAAAGTGCATTGGGAATGATTTGGCGCACCAGTTGCAGTTGAGTTACCATGTTTTACAATGATAAGGTATTCGTGGATGAGGTTCCACTACCTAAGTGGAGGTCACTACCATTGTCATTGCCCTCTGGTTTATAGTCACATTGTTTTCACAGCTGAAAGAAACTGCTGCTTTAGTCTTATCTTTTTGAACTACTGATGTATTCCTCCCGAAAGCCCTGTACTAATAGCTAGGTCAGGGGTGCCTGGCTGGCTCAGTGCATACAGCATGTGACTCTTGATCTTGGGGTTATGAGTTCAAGCCCCACATTGGATGGATGTTTAAAAAAATAAAAAAAAAAGAATAGGAATGTTTTAAAAATAATAATAAATCAAAGCTAGGTCAAGCTGAACTTGGGCAATTAACATGGGGATAACTAGAGCTCCAGGGCCCTGTCCCCTGCTCCTTACCTTCTAGCTCAGACAGTAACTGAATCTTAACCCTGTGGTTTCACCGTACTGACAGCTCCATCTCATATTCTAGGTTGTCTGTAAATTATTGTGCTTGAGTATGCTTATATTTATAGAAAAATTTTTATATCCAGGATTGGGATGAAATTGAGCTTTGCTTTCATGTGAAAATAGAGACTTACTCATTTATAACATTCAAATACATAGTACTAATATTAGAAGAGAACGTACTTAAAAAGATTGCTTCAAAATACTTCAAAAGTATTTATTTGCCAATAAAAATATAACTAACAGGGTGAGAAACCCAATATCCTTTAATTGATATTTGATCATCATATAAACTAATGATAAATGAGAAAATAATCTTTAATAAATATTAAGAATTTATGTTAATAAATAGTAATTCATTTAATGATAGTGCCTAATGTTCTCCAAAGAAATTATATTTTAAAAATTCTGGTAAGCTTCTGAATAGCTGTCAGTAATAGCCATCTTCTTTTATAAACTAATAGTTGGATGAAATCATATCCTATTGACAATACCAATCAATTGTAGGTTTCTTGAACAGTACCAGATACAAAATGGAAAATAAAAACTATACAGACATGGATGATTGCTTACAACTATGAACAGATCTTTTATTCCCAATTAATTTTTTTGTCATATTATAATTTAATAATAAGATTATTAAGAAGGTACTCACTTTAAAATCAAGATATCTATGTATGATACAAAGAGTGACAAAATCTTCAGCAGATAGGCCAGGTAAATTTTCAAAATCTAAACAAAGTTTATAAAGAAAGAATTACTGTAACAAAGTAAGTGATTCCAAAATGCATGTATCTGTCATAAAAACTAATGCCAACAGTTAGTTTTTATTTCATCTTGATTATGAAAAAGTTAGTTTGTGAGCTTCTGGCTTGCTGAAGAGTGTCTGACAACTTTTTTCTTTAATGGGAAGCAAGGACAAAAAAAAAAAGAAAAGAGGAAGCAAGGACTTTAAAAATTCAGGTATTTCAGAATTCTAAAGTTTAAGCCTAATATCTAACTTTAACCCTGAAACTGCCTGGGGAGCTTTGAAAGATGCTGAGGCCTGGGCCCCACACCCAGAAATTCTGATTTTAATTGATCAAGGGCATAGCTTGGGCATTGGGGTAACAATGGAACATACACTTATCTGTATAAAGGGACTATTTTTGATCATGATGTTTGAAAATAGACTCCAAAGCAAAATCACCTTGCAAACTGAGCAAAACAGAGGCTTTTGAGAATTTGACAAGTAGCTTCTTACCCAGTTTGCCCAGCACAGCATAAATTTTTGCTCTGATATTCTCGGCAACATCCATAACTGCAAGAGTTGGGCAGTTTGCAGGCAACGGCATGATTTTTTGCTCTTCTTGGAAACTGGTAAATAGAGGTTTCTTTATATCTAATGATTGCATATCATAAAAACAAAAAGGACAGATAAAAACATTAGTAAGTTAATATCTAATTTTTGAGATTTTAGCCCAGACATAGGATATATAAAAATCTTATAACAGAATAAAATAGTGCACTGTATATGGTTATTCCTTTGAAAGCACGAGTAATCAGTCAGTCCTCAGTCTGTGGCAAAACTTAAAGCTTTTGTTTTAATTATACATAAAATATGGAAATTTCACAAAATAACTTTTTAAAAAGTAAAACTCTTATGCAAATAACTTTTCTAATTTTGAGATCCAGAAATTAAATAATGTCAGTTTAACAAAAATGTAATCTCCTTTGCTTTTGGGTTCTATATACTATGCTATAAATATAAAAACAATTTTATGATGTTACAGATCAAGACTCAGAAATAATAAAAGTTGGTTGAAACAGAAATCATCAGAAGTTAAAGGGCAAGTGTTTTTATTTAAAAAATTAACAATATTAACAATTTAGATTAAAAGAACTTAAAAGGCTTAGAAAATGTGCTCTAGCATTGTAGACTGCTGGTAAATAAAATTTATGAATATTTGATTTATTTTTATTTAGAAAACAATTTCTTCTGGGGCGCGTGGGTGGCTCAGTTGGTCAAGCATCTGCCTGCAGCTCAGGTCATGATCCCAGGGTCCTGAGATCTAGCCCAGCATTGGGCTTCTACTCAGCAGTGAGTCTGTTTCTCCCCTCTCTCTCTGCCCCTCCAACTGCTTGTGCTCTCTCTCAAATAGTCTTTTTTTAAAAAAAGTAAGATGGGGCGCCTGGGTGGCTCAGTTGGTTAAGTGGCTGCTTTCGACTCAGGTCATGATCCTGGAGACCCGGGATCAAGTCCTACATCGGGATTCCTGCTCAGCGGGAAGCCTGCTTCTACCTCTCTCAGTGCCTCTGCTTGTGTTCCCTCTCTAGCTGTATTTCTCTCTGTCAATAAATAAATAAAATCTTAAAAAAAAAAAAAGTAAGAAAGGTGCCTGAGTGGCTCAGTTGGTTGAGCGACTGCCTTCAGCTCAGGTCATGATCCCGGAGATCCGGGATCGAGCCCCACATTGGGCTCCCCCTCGGCGGGAAGCCTGCTTCTCTCACTCCCCTTGCTTGTGTTCCTTTTCTCGCTGTGTTTCTCTCTGTCAAATAAATAAATAAAATCTTAAAAAAAAAGAAAACAATTTCTTCTTTTATATAAAATGTAAATTTGCTTCATGAATAGGAATCAACAGAAATGTACAAAATACTATAAAAATTGTTTTCATGCATTCTATATACATCCCACGTTTAACTGGTAAATGAAATGTTACTGAATCTATTTGTAAAAGCAAGTAACTCAAAGGAACTTCTTTAAGACAGGATGTTAGGGTTTTTTGTTTGTTTTGTTTTTGAGTTAAATGATAAAATCAAATATCACTTCCTGAAAATAATCTATAAAAATATGAACCTGCTACTAATTTACTTAGTTTTCATCCATTCATTCAGAATTTGATAGCAAGGTCTACAAACTCTTGTGAAAAGAACTTTAAACAAAGGGGTAGAAGTCCTCATACTTCTTTAATATCTTTTAAAGATCTCTTTTTAGAAAATATGGGTGAACGATGAATAAGTCCTGGGATGTAATGAACATGGTGGTGACTATAGTTAACAATAATTTTTGTATATGTGAAAGTTGCTCAGAAAGTAGATTTTAAAAAGGTAGATCAGGGGCGCCTGGGTGGCTCAGTTGGTTAAGCGACTGCTTTCGGCTCAGGTCATGATCCTGGAGATCCGGGATAGAGCCCCACATCAAGCTCCCTGCTCGGCGGGAGGCCTGCTTCTCCCTCTCTCAGTCCCTCTGCTTGTGTTCCCTCTCTCGCTGTGTTTCTCTCTGTCAAATAAATAAATAAAATCTTAAAAAAAAAAAAAGTTAGATCATAACAAAAAAATTGTAACTATGTGTGGTGATGGATGCTAACTAAACTTATTGTGGTAATCACTTTGTAATATGTACATTTATCAAATCATTATGTTGTACACCTAAAATGTTATATGTCAATTATATCTCAACTAAAAATATGCAGCTAATTGCTACTACCAACAGTTAAACTTACCAATGATCATCCCATGTTTATCACGTTTTACTCCCAGTTCTTTTTCTTCCTTTCTCCACAATTTAATTAAGAGACTAGCAGCTGTCTGGTCCTTCTTCCCTCGCCAAGCATTGACATGAGCCGTAGTTTTGGGATTATCACAAAATTCAACCATTATTCCAAGTATTAGATTACAGAATTTTTTTTGGTTCAACTTTTGCAAGGAAACAGAAAAGGACCAGAGTTGTAATAAATTTTAACAATTATTACCTTCAAAATAAAAAAAAAAACCAACCCAAGAAACACTTGTATTAACCAGTGACTTTCTTCTAATTGATGGCCTTAAAAAATTCACACTCTACTTAAGTATGACTGGGGACAATCTCCTGTTGAAAATAATTTTAAGAATTAGAAAGAATAAAAAGAAAAAGGTTCAATATAATTCTGATGTAGTCATAAATATATATCATGACCAAAAATGTAATTGATTTGGTTCAGTCCAGAAAAAGAGATTGTAAAAGTGAAGATATTCATTTTAAGAGGAACAAGGTAAAGAGTACTAGACGTAGTTCACTGTAATTATAGGATCTTTCCAATTTACATGCTATATTAAGGTTTGTAAAGATTCATATTAACTACGACCTTGTTGTGACTAAGAAAATAACTGATGGTAACTGCAAGTGGCAGTCACATATGAAAATAAACCAAATGAGATGTAATTATGTATTTTGCAAAGTAAGCATTCAAGAAAAATTATCAAGCATATTTCCCTTGTTTTGCTACTAGCTTTCAGCAAACCAAAATTTAAGTATAGAAAAGTCCATCCAGAGTAATAGTATCCACACAGTAATAATTTGTGTTTGAAATATTTTTGTTGATTCATAGTATAGTGCTAATA
Source organism: Spilogale gracilis (assembly GCA_004023965.1). NCBI lineage: Eukaryota > Metazoa > Chordata > Mammalia > Carnivora > Mephitidae > Spilogale > Spilogale gracilis. The sequence continues at coordinate 20,862 of PITA01003987.1, forward strand.
GAAGTTGGCATAGGAAACATGTAACCTGTTGTTTAAGCAAACATTATCAGTTTTCTTCTTTTATGAAATGAAGGATAATACTACCTACTTTAGGGAGTTATTATGATGACTTATACAAGACTGCCTGGCACATAGAAAGCTCTAAATAATATTTAACATTATTAGCAGTTATTAACATTACATACTGATAAATATTTTGCCAGATTGTATTAAACAGAACCCTCAGTTGGGTTTTTATTCCTGTATTTCACTTTCAGGAGAAAGAGGCAAATTTCAAGGGTTGGAGTTGATAAAAACTTCATTAAAAAATATTTGTAATCTGTAATTAACTTGATTGGTTTAATCCACATTAAGTCAATCTAATAATTATATGCATAAAAATAGAAAACACTTACATGGCAAAAATATGTGTCAGGAACTGTTCCCAATACTGTATGTAAGTGTATGTGTGTGTATATATATGTGTATGTGTATATGTGCACATGCACACATAATCACTCATAATTCTTCCATAGTGCATGGGATACTGTTGTTATCTCTGTTCTATAGATGAAGAAACAAATAACAGAGATGTTAAATACTTGTCCAAGTTACACAGCTAATAAGCATTGGAGGCCTCGGTCAGACTGATTGCAACCTATGATCATAACCACTGTGCTATATAGCTTCTCCTACCAGTCTTCTTCATGCCTTTCCATCAGAGAAACCCTAGTGGTGAAGGAGAGTGAACACAAGTGAGAATTATCTTTGAAGTCTTTTATATAACCTTCAATATTCACATAAAATTTAATTATTTAGTATATACATGTTTAATAACTCCCCATTTCCTATTCTTTAACTAAAAACAAGATTCTAGAAAGATGTGCCAAATTAATTCTGTGACTTTGAGAATCCCCTGACACATCACCAAGTGCTCTGGGCATACCCATACCTTTATCAGAGAAACATGGTGAGTTATAGATCATTTAGTAAAGTCACACATCTATCTTTCTGTATTATGTCCAATTTTCTGAACCTTCCAAGGGCTTCTGGTTATGACTCACTCCTGTTTATCAAAATGGATATTTATTAATTTATTATTTATCATAATGTTTTATATCTAATGAATTTGATCTCCTATATGTAATGTCAACTAATTTTCTTCCAGAGAGAAGAAAGGATAGAAATCACTTTAGTACCTGTGCTAAATCCAAGTAGGTTTGCAATTCTGTTGTTGTTGTTGTTGTTGTTTTTTAAGATTTTATTTATTTGAGAAAGAGCAGGGAAGCAGGGAAGCACAAGCAGGGAAGCAGCAGGCAGAGGGCAAAGCAGGCTCTTGCTGAGCAGGGAGCCCTATGCTGGGCTGGATCCCAAGACCAGGGGATCATGAACTGAGCTGAAGGCAGATGCTTAACCAACTGAGCCACCCAGGTGCCCCATTATTTGTTATTCTGTTAATAAAATAATGAATGGTGGCAATCAAGGCAATGACATAGGTAGAACTCTATGTGAGAATATCTCTTCAAGTTTTATTGAAACCAAATTATACTTTTCTTCCCACATCATCTTGACATGGACCTACTTGGAATTGAGGCCAGTAGGGAATTACTTTGAGGATAATTGTGGGTGTTTGCCATTTTTTGGTGTTACATGGCAACTGTTTTTTTCTGGCAAACTTAATATATTCATTCCTGCTCATTCTGTAAAATGGTCTAAGACACATTCAGTTCTTCACATTACCTAAAACTGTTCAGTTCGTTAAATATGCTGATCTTTATGCCTTTGTTTAATGTGACCCTTAACTTTTTAATAGTGAGAGAAGAAGCTAGACATTATTAAAAATGCTTATGGGCTTTGATACTGTCTAGCATTTCACAAACTATTTCTTTAAAGGTGGGTGGGGAAAATCCCATAAAACAAATTATTTGTTGCTATGTGTTTGGGAATGCTGACCTAAGTAAACAGGTTTCTTCACAGGAGGAATTTTCAGAGACTTTATTATGCCAATGCAAATTATGGATCTCCAAGTGAGATTTTCTTTAAGACAAACATTTAAACATGATTTGGGGGGCACATTTAATTATAGAATAACATTCTGTGGCTCTTAGTTTTAGAAAGAGTTAATAAAAATATATTTGTTTATTTGTTTCCAATTGTTAACAATCATACTTACTGCCAATAAGTCCAAAAGGAGAAAAATGCCTTCCTTTTCAAGAAAGTAATCCTCGGAGGGATAACACCCCAAAATACAGCACCTTAAATAAAAAGGAAGTTATTTACTTAACAAGAATTCTGCTGTTATGTACTATTGTCTACTTCTATATTTTTTGACTGTTTTATATGCCTCATATAACAGAAATCATGTATAAGAGATAGTCTTCTGTGACTGACTTATTTCACTTAGCATAGGTCCATCCATTTTATAAATGGTGGGATTTTCTTCTTTTTAAGTCTGAGTAATATTCCATTGTATGTATATACCATATTTTCTTTCTTTATCCATTTGTCAATTGATAGACCTTTGGGTTGTTTCCATATCTGGGCTATTGTGAATAATGCTGCAATGGACATGGGAGTGCAGCTATTTCTTAAAGATTCTGATTTCAGTTCTTTTGGATATATACCCAGAAGTGGCATTCTTGGATCATATGGTGGTTCTATTTTTAATTTTTTTGAGGAACTTCCATACTGTTTTCCATAGTGGCTGCACTATTTGCATTCCTACCAATGTCAAGGGTTCTCTTTTCTCTACATCCTCACCAAAACATCTTTTTTTTTTTTTTTTATAATAACCATTCCGTCAGGTATAAGGTGATAACTCATTGTGGTTTTGGTTTGCATTTCCCTGATGACTAGTAGTTCCCTATTAGGATTGTATTTTCTATTTCTGTAAAAAAATATCTTTAGGACTTAATAGGAATTGCATGAAGCTATATACCACTTTGGCTAGTATGGCATTTAAACAATATTAATTATTCCAGTCCATGAGCATAGGATATCCTTCCATTTATTTGTGTCTACTTTAATTTCTTTTGTCAGTGTTTTACAGTTTTCAGTGCATAAGGTTTTCACTTCCTTGGTTACATTTCTTCTTAAATACTTAATTCTTTTTGATTCTATTGTAAGTGTGATTGTTTTCTTAATTGTCTTTTTGCATAGTTCATTATGCTGTGAATAGAAATGTGTATGGAAATGCAACTGATTTTTGTATTTGGTTTTGTATTTTGTAACTTTATTGAATTCATTTATTAGTTCTAACAGTTTTTTGGTGGAGTCTTTAGGGCTTTCTACATATAAGATCATGTCATCTGCAAACAGATAATTTTACTTCTTCTTTTCTGATTTAGATGCCTTTTATTTATTTTTCTTGCCTAATTACTCTGGCTAGGACTTTCAGTACTGAATAGAAATGGTGAGAGTGGGCACTTTTGCCTTTTTATACATCTTAGAGGAAAAGCTGTTAGCTTTTCACCATTGAGTGTGATCTTCGATGTGGACTTTTTATCTGTGACCTTTATTTTGTTAGTTCCTTCTCTACTTAATTTGTTGAAAGTTTTGCATCCCAGGGTAAATCCCACTTGGTCATGTAGTATGCACCTTTTAATTTGTTGTTGAATTTGGTTTGCTAATATTTCCTGTAGGATTTTTGCTTCCATGTTTCTCAGGACGGTCTCATGAAGTGAATTTGGAAGCATTCCCTTTTCTATATTCTGAAGAGTTTAAGAAGGATTGGTATTAATTCTTTAAATGTTTGGTAAAATTCACCTGTGAAGCTATTGGGTTGGGGCTTTTTTGTTGGGAGGATTTTGATTACTGATTCAATCTCCTTGTTGTTTTTGTCTGTTCAGGCTTTCTATTTCTTTTTGATTCAATCTTAATTGTATGTTTCTAGGAATTTATCTATTTCTTCTATATTGTCCATATTTGTTGGCAGTTGTTCATAATAATCCATTATGATGTTTTTTATTTCTGTGGCATCTGTTGTGATATGTTCTCTTTCATTTCTCTTAATTTTGAGTGTTCTCCCTTTTTTTCTCTTAGTCTAGCTAATGGTTTGTAGACTTGATGTCTTTATAAAACCATTTTTTTTCTATTCTCTCATTTATTTCTGTTCTAATCTTAGTATTTTCTTTATTTTACTAACTTTGGGCTTAGTTTGTTCTTTAATTGCTAGTTACTTTAGGTTTAAAGTTAGGTTGTTTATTTGAATCATTCTTTTCTTTTTTAGATTTATTTTTTTATTTTGAGAGGGTGGGGGCAGAGGGAGAGCAGACTCCCCACTGAGCATGGAGTCCTACATGGGGCTTGATATCAGGACTCATGAGATCTGACCTGAGCTGAAACCAGGAGTCTAACACCTAACCAACTGAGCCACCCAGGCACCCCCATTCTTTTTTATGTAGGTATTTAAAACTATAAACCTCTCTCTTATACTGCTGTTGTTGTATCACATAAGTTCTGGTATGTTGTGCTTTCATTTTAGTTTGTCTTGAGAAATTTCTAATTTTCATTTTGCTTTTGCCTTTGACCCAGTGGTAGTTAAAGAGCATGTTAATTCCCCTGCATTTGTGAGTTTTCCTAATTTCTATTTGTAATTGATTCCTAGTTTGTTTTTTTTTTTCTGTGTGATCAGAAAAGATATTTGGAATGACTAAAGTCTTAAATTTGTTAAGACTTGTTTGTGACCCTGCGTGCAGAACCAGCCCCCCATCCTGTGGTTATCTAGGCATGCTCTAAAGATTACCTCATTAGGAGTGCCTGGGTGACTCAGTCAGTTAAGCGTCTTGACTTTGGCTCAGGTCATGATCTCAGGGTTCTGGGATTGAGCCCCATGTTGGGCTCCCCACTCAGCAGGGTGTCTGCTTGTCCCTCTCCTTCTGCCCTTCCCCTCACTCATGCTCTCTCTGTGTCTCTTTCTCTTTCAAATAAATAAAATATTTTAAAAATTATCTCATTAATATAAATTCATATGTGGTTGAAAGGGGCTTGTTATGAGTAACAAAAGACACTACCTTCATAGTTATTACTCTGAAGCTATTACAGGAATTGAGAATAAAAGACCAAATACTGTAACAAAAGATGTTCCCATTGCTCTTAGTGATTAGGAAATGATAAAAGTTTTAGACGCTGTGTACTGGCAATGGACCAAATATATATTTCTTAATATAAATCACAGTAAGACAGCACTTAAAAAGAATGTGTATTCTATTGCTAATGAGTAGAATATTCTGCATATGCCTGTTAGGTCCATTTAGATCTGTAGTGTGTTAGGTCTATAGTCATTATTTTTCCCCCAAAATATGTTGCACTGTGGCTTTCATGAATTCTGCCCAAATGGGATAAAAGAAATGTGTTGTTAATGATATATGAAACTCAAGTAATTCTGTCCAAGACAAAATTTTATAAACTAATGTTATGAAAAGCAGTATGTATGTATGATTTATTTTTTACCCTTTAGGAATGCTAAAAAGTTTGAGAAAAAATATTGCTTAGGAAATACCTAATCAATTGGTTTTCAACTCTTTGAAGAGGAGATGAATGAGGAATTCAACAGTCTTCAAGTATAAGAATACTGTGTAAGAAAGATAAACTCAAAAATGGATGAAAGACCTCAACATGATGGAGGAATCTATCAAAATCCTAGAGGAGAACATAGGCAGTAACCTCTTTGACATCAGCCAGAGAAACCTTTTCAAGGCACGTTTCCAAAGGCAAAGGAAACAAGAGTGAAAATGAACTTTTGGGACTTCATCAAAATAAAAAGCTTCTGCACAGCAAAGGAAACAGTCAACAAAACAAAGAGGCAACCCATGGAATGCGAGAAGATATTCGCAAATGACACTATAGACAAAGGGCTGATATCCAAGATCTATAAAGAACTCCCCAAATTCAACACCCCCAAAATGATGATTACATTAAAAATGGGCAGAAGACATGAGCAGACACTTCTCTATAGAAGACATACAAATGGCTAACAGACACATGAAAAATGTTCGTCATCATTAGCCATCAGGGAAATTCAAATCAAAACCACATTGAGATACTACCTTACACCAGTCAGAATGGACAAAATTAAAAAGACAGGAAACAGCAAGTGTTTATATATATATATATTTTTAATTTATATATATATTATATATATATTTTATTTATATATATAATATATAATTATATTAATAATATAATAAAAATAATAAAAATAAACTGGGTCAAAGGCAAAAGCAAAATGAAAATTAGAAATTTCTCAAGACAAACTAAAAAATATATATATATTATTTATTTATTTGACACAGAGAGAGATCACAAGTAGGCAGAGAGAGCAGAGGAACAGGCTCCCTGCTGAGCAGAGAGCCCGACGCAGGCCTTGATCCCAGGACCCTGGGATCATGACCTGAGCCGAAGGCAGAGGCTTCAACCCACTGAGCCACCCAGGCACCCAGGAAACAGCAACTGTTGGAGAGGCTGTGGAGAAAGTGGAACCCTCTTACACTGTTGGTGGGAATGCAAGTTGGTTCAGCTACTTTGGAAAACAGTGTGGAGATTCCTTAAAAAATTGAAAATAGAGCTACTATATGACCCTGCAATTGCACTACTTGGTGTTTACGCCAAAGATACAGAGGTAGTGAAAAGAAGGGCTATATGTACCCCAATGTTCCTAGCAGCAATGGCCACAACCCAAACTGTGGAAAGAGCGAAGGTGCCCTTCAACAGACAAATGGATAAAGAAGACAAGGTCCATATATACAATAGAATATTACACTTCCGTCAGAAAAGATGAATACCAGGGGCACCTGGGTGGCTCAGTCATTAAGTGTCTGCCTTCAGCTCAGGTCATGATCCTGGAGTCCTGGGATCAAGCCCCACATCGGGCTCCCTGCTTAGTGGGAAGCCTGCTTCTCCCTCTCTCACTCCCCCTGCTTGTGTTCCCTCTCTAGCTGTGTTTCTCTGTCAAGTACATAAAAAATCTTAAAAAAAAAAAAAAAAAGATAAATATCCAACTTTTGTAGTAACATGGACAGGACTGGAAGAGATTATGCTGAGTGAAATAAGCCAAGCAGAGAAAGTCAAGTACCATTTGGTTTCACTTGTGGAGCATAAGGAGTAACATGGAGGACAGTGGGAGAAGGAAAGGAAATGTGAATTGGGGTAAATCAGAAAGGGAGATGAAGCATGAGAGACTTCAGACTCTGAGAAAAAAACTGAGGATTTTGGAAGGGGGGGGTGGGGAGGATGGGTGAGCCTGGTGGTGGGTATCAAGGAGGGCATGAATTGCATGGAGCACTGGGTGTGGGGCATAAACAATGACTCTTAGAACACTGAAAAATAAAATAAATTATTTAAAAAAAAGAATAGTGTGTAAGAGTATATGCTTGTGTTTTTCCTAACCAGGCAAAAATGGAATGGATTCAAATAATGCAAACAAAGATTTAAATTTAGATTCAAGAATGGTTTTATAAATGAGCTATGGACAAGATTACTTTCCGAAGGACATTGGTAAGTGTCATTTCTGGACTATTGGAAAAGGTATTGGAAAAGTTATCTTTCTGGTGTGGTTTGAGGGAAGAACATTTTTTATGAATTAAGTAAACTTTTACTAAAGCTTAAATTATGGTATAGAAACATATTTCAATTGATTTAAATCCAATACCATGGAGAGATTATAGCATCAAAAATTTTCCCTCCTGATACTAGGATTGATTTTTATTACTATTCAATCTACAGTGTTAATTTTTCGAGGCTTTATTTCTTATAAAGTTGTGTAGATTTTCAAAATTAGATAGAAATCTTAAACCTACCAGAAAAAAAAAAGTCAGAACTCAAACCAACAGATATCATGGAAGTAATTTTCTTGTATTGTGGTTCTAACTTGAGTACAGTAATACTCACCAAATGCTGTCCAGTGTACTAAACAGAAGTACATTATAGCCTAATCCAGTCTGTAACTTTGTGGGGTCTGTTTTCATTACATGAAGAATTATATCCACTCCTTCAGTCCCGAAAATTTCCTAAGAGATTTATTTAAAATTATTGTTTGAAATAATCTAATCCTTTCCTCTTTCATCCTGTCCCCTAAATCTTCTTACATCAGAAAAATAGAACAACATTGTTAGTTTTATACAAATATTTTTTTCAAATTTTCACTCATTCTCAGAAATTTAGGACAAATTATTATAAAGCGAATAATTTTTAGAAACAATGTCAATCAATATGCTAGCTTAATGTCCCTTTCTATTTTTTCCCCTTTCTTTTTTTAAAAAAAGTAAACCATAAGCTTGCCCCATGATTTTCTTCCGCATTATAATGAATGTAGTCCAATATCCTGTCAGACGAATATAAGATAGCAAAAACTAATTTAAGAGGCTAAAATTCTATCATGGAAGACTTTTTAATACTCCCAAGAGAGAAATAAATATATAAATGGTAGTTAAAACCTTTAATAATTTGTATTAAGTTATTTCCAGTTATTACTTCTTGCTTACCAATCACCTTTCTCATTGTTTTGTTGTTCCATTCTTGTACCCAGTAAGCAAGACAATGAGTATTTTTCCAGAAGAAAGGCACAGGGTGGTAGAGTATAAGAAAAAGTTAGACCAAAGCTCAGAGCTAGGTATGCATTTACTGTTCTTGTTGCTTCTCCCTAAAATGTCTCTATTGGAAACTTTATAATTTAAATTTTTTATCTTTCCAGTTCTGTCTTTTGTTGTTTAAGTTATCAATCTTAGAGACTCAGAGTTTGTTACAAAACTTAAAAAGATCAAAGGGAATTAAGCTCTTTTTTCTAACTTTTACTTCTAGGTATAAACCTGATTTTTTTCTTTAAGTTTTTATTTAAATTCCAGTTAGTTAACATACAGTGTAATATTAGTTTCAGGTGTAGAATTTAGTGATTCATCCGTTACATACAACATTCAGTGATCATCACATACCCATCACCCTGAACAGAATTTAAACTCAAAACAGCATTTATAATGTGATAGTCACTTGGAAGAACTGTTTTTCAGTTTCTTAAAAACATATATCTACTTTATGAACATTAATCACTCCCCAGTATTTATCTAGGAGAAATGAAAGCACTGTGTCCATAGAAATACTACTACAAAAATGTTCATTGAAGGTTTATACTTACTGTCCCAAATAGATAAAATCTAAGTGTTAATTAATAGGGGAATGGAGAAAAAAATTGGTAATATTCAAACAATGAAATACTATTCAGCAATAAAAATGAATGGAAAAAAAATGAATGGACTGCTGATACCTGGAATAATGTGGGTATATTTCAGAAATATGATGATGACAGGACCAGATATAAAAGAGTAAATCGCATTTACATGTGACTTATATAAATCACATTTATATGAATGTGACTCCATTCATATAAAGTAAAAGAATAGGAAATACTTATTTATGGGGATAGAAATCAGAATAGTGTCAGCTGAAGTCAAATAGAAGGGATGGCTACTAAGCGGTATGAAAGAATTTCATAGGAAGTAACAATTCTCTCTGTTTTAATTGAGGTATTGGTTAAATGGGTGTATCTATTCATCAAAACCTACCGAAATATATACTTAAGATAAGTATACTTTATGTAATTACACTCTCCTTATAAAAAGAATATTAAATCTAATCCTCACAAGATTAAAAAACACCAACATTTATGGACACCAAGAAACAGTTCATAGTGCTAGGTGATTGGAAGGTCTGAACAAAACTCTGATTCACAGGCATACATACCTTCCTAGGAATATGATGTTCACAAAGACCAGATAAGATCAGTAATATATCAGATTGAATTTCCAAAACAATGGCTTCTTCTTTGTCATTAGATTTGCTTATTGTATTTTTAAAAATTCCTGGTATGAAAAAATTGAAAGAACATAATCTTATTAGAATTGTATTTTTATTTTGATCAATTACTGTTTTGATATCACTTTTTTAAAAGAAAAGGAATTCTTTCTTATAAAATTTCAGTTAGAGAACCTATTTTAGAAGGAGTTATTTTACTTGAACAGTCATGTAGAAGCTGTAGACAGAAGATGATAAATGGATTCTTTGAGCTCTGAATATAATCAGTGGCCCCACATATATAGCATTTCTAGTACAGAATTAATGGGGTGTTATTAAAAGATGCCCTAACAACCAAAACTTTGTGCAGCAAAACAAAACAAAACAAAAACAACAAAAAAGCCAAATTATTTATAGAAATATGCAGAGCATCATGAGCCAGAGATGAATGCATTTGCAAATATATGACTAAAATGCTTGATCGCAGCTTGCTCATCTCCTCATGCTTAACGGGGTCAATTTTAGGCAAAGGTGGAAGACCTAAGTATGTTTTCTCTTCCTGTTACTTCTTTCTGCGTCCTCTCCTTACGTCTTTCTGGAGGTGTCTTCAATAACTTTAGGTAGCAGTTGTCCTCTGTCCACACCATGTCCTTTGAAATCTCTCCCCTGCTTCTAATAAAAATTTAGAAAAACTGGGAAAGAGCCACTTACACTGATGGAATGACAGTCACAATAAAATTTTGCCTCAGAAAGGAATTTTCCTTTAAGTTTTAAATGAGGAACAAAAAATCATTGCTTCTCTTTTAAAGGGTCACTGGCATTACGAGGAAGGGGTGGACTGATTTTCCAAAGTAAGAGGGCCAGGGAAATCATGACTGATTTCCATAGCTGGCCCTGAGGGATGATTCTTGGTACTGTTAGAACGAATGACAGGTTAGAACGATCAGTCCCTAGCATGCTGTAGGCTCAGTTGAGGAGCATGTCAGGAAGAGAAGGGCCTGTGCTCCTTTGTTAGGAATATCTAGGAATTCAACCTGGTTGGCCATAGGTGTGCTTCCCCTTTCTAGATGATCTCATTTTCCTTCCTACTTGAGTGCAGGCATGTCACTTTCTCTGTTGTCTGTAACCCAGGTTATGTTTTGAATTATTTCATTCATATTTCAGTATCCTTTAGTTCCCTGCCTTTACTCTCTCCTTGTTCTATTCTAAGTCCTCTGATATATTTCTTCCATATTCCTTTTCCTAAAACAGCACTATACATATAACTCCCTTGATCAAAATCATTAATGGCTCTCCATGTCTAAAGAGGATGCTATTCAAAACTCTAACTTGGCTCTTAACTAGACATATTACATCTCATATTGTTTTCATAAAACATTTTTCCAATTTCTGTTTTTTATTATTTTTAAATTGAAGTATAGTTAATAGATGTCTTCATAAAACTGACTTCACTTAAGCTAGCTCTGAACACATTGTTATACATTTTTTTAAAAAAGATTTTATTTATTTGACAGAGGGAAACACAGCTAGAGAGGGAACACAAGCAAGGGGAGTGAGAGAGGAAGCAGGCTTCCCACTGTGCAGGGAGCCCAACGCAGGGCTCGATGCGGGGCTTGATCCTGGGTCTCCAGGTTCATGACCTGAGCTGAAGGCAGTCTCTTAACCTACTGAGCCACCCAGGTGCCCCTCTTATACATATTTTAATACCATGACTCTGCTTATGCTGTTACCTTGCTTTAAAGCCCATCTCTTTCCCTCTCAAAACTAGTTTACCCTCACACCCCAAGCTCAAAAAAGGTACTGGTCAAGATTACCTACACCTAAAAATTGCTGAAACCTCTGGGTTTCTGTGGTATTTACTCTCTGTCTTACTCACTAGGGGCCTTATTGATGGCATAGGGTAACATATGCTATCTTTCTAGGATATACATCTTTTTTTTGTTCTCTTTAAGGGCAAGGTCCACAGTGTCCTGTTCTGTACATATTCGTGACACCAGTGCCTGCACAAAGGGTATTATAAACATTTGCAATTACAATGCAATTACTATTTGTTGAGCAAACTGTTTAAGTCCTCTGTTAGATTGTGTAAGTGAAGGAAGGCCACTGTGTCTAAGAACTCACATGATAAAGATCAGCTTCTTTCAAGTTAAAGGGAAAAGATCTTAAGAAGAAAAAGAACCCTTCTGTATTTGTTTTCCTTTTCTCCACCCCACACCTCACTCACACCTTAAGAGATTAAGACTCTTACCTGGATGTATGAAATATAGTATTTTCTGGAATCCATCCAGTTAGGTTGGAACTTTAACACTGAGTTCTGTACAATGGAAGGTGCATGGAAGTGATAAAATATACTTTCAAGGGCAACACCATCAGGACCCCTCTTACTCTTGAGTACTTTTTCTGTATCTTCACTTAATAAGCTTCTATTGCTTTACTCACATACATACGCAGAATCTACTTTCAGGTTTGGTCATCCTCAGTAAACTCATCAAAAAAGGGGTTCGCTTAGCACCCTGTACAATATCCTTATTTTAAAGGACACCACTACTAAAGGGCACCACTGCAGTCCTAATGATGGAAGAGTAGGCACTCTAACTTCACATATTGAAGAGTTTTGGAGGAGGCGTTTGTAATTAATTGACATCTAGCAAATTATCTCTTACTCATGAGGCAATCGGTGAATTTGAGTATGACCAAAATAGATCTTTTCAAAGTCAGGAAACATTAGGGCCAGAGGACTACTTATTTTTTAATTAACAAAGGTAAAAAGCTTTTGTTTTGGGTTTTGAATTTTATTCCAAGCTCACATGTATGTATTTTGGGGATAAGGTGATTCGTCATAGTCAATTCTAAGTTGAAAATCAAGGATATTCTGGTATATCATAAGAGAAAAGAATCTCCTATTACGTATCTGTATATTCCAGCATACTAGTGTTCTGGTGTTTCAGATGCACTGGAAAATGTAATGTCATCCTCTTTTAAATGACTTCAAAAGCCTGGCCAAAAAGTGGTCATCTTATTACTAGAAAAATGAAGATAACAATAGCCCATTAAAAAAAAAAAGATAGTCCTAAATGACATAGTATCTGGAATAAACAGATGTTTACAGAATGAGTGATCATGACGTTTTAGTAAAGACAAACTGATCTATAGCAACAATATGAAACAAAACCAAGAGAATATTCAGTTCCTAGCTAGAATGAAAAAAAAAATTCAAAAGCCTTTTAAACAAAACCTATAATTTATAAGTATTCTACTAAATGTGTTTTACCTATCAGTTGCTGAATTGTTCCCTTTTCACAAAGATCATTGTTTATAGTCTCATCCTCAAGGTAGACCATGGCTCTCAAGAGTCTTAAACTGTAACGCATCTGGGCAAACTTGTTGCCCCGGCCACCTGTACCATGAAAACTATTACCATGGCTAAAGAAGGAATCTGTGGAGAAATATTAATAATTTAATACTTTATATTAATAAATTTAAAGGAAAAACGTTTCAAATAAAACAGAATATATCACATATCTTATATATCTACCCTTAAGTTTAAACAGATGTTACATTTTGTCATACTTGCTTTAGGTTTTTTTTTTTTGAGGAATAAATATTATCCTTTCCCCCTTCTCCTCCTATTTCCAGAATAGAAATATGCTTTAAAATTTTACTCAAATGTGTCATATTGTATGTATCATTTGTAACTTGCTACTATTATTCAACATTATGCTTTTAAAGTATTTACATAGTCACAAGCAGATCTAAATCAATTAACTGCTTTCAGCATTATTTTTTGTTTGTTTTAGAGAAAAAAGAGAGTAGAGGATGGCAGAGAGAGACGGAGAGAGAATCTTAAGCCGGCTTCATGTTCAGTGTGGAGTCTGATGTGGGGCTCAGTCTAACAACACTGAGATCGTGACCTGAACCGAAATCAAGAGTTCCATGCTTCACCAACTGAGCCACACAGGCATTCCTGGGCAATCATTTTATAAATAAATCAGTTTATCCATTCACTAGAACAGACTGCTACAGTGAACATTCTGGTACAATGAACTTTCTGGTTCATGTCCTTTTATTCCCTCTGAGAAACGTTTTGCCATCTTCCCACACTAGAATCACATAGGGTTATACCCACACTGAATTTTACCAAAGTTCCTAAATTGCTTCTCGAAGTGGTTTTATGGACACAATGTACAAGGCTAATAGATTTTCCCAGTCTGTTAAATGGGAAATGACAGTTCATTATTATCTTAATCTGTGTTTCTCTGATTACCAATAAGGTTGAACATCTTTTAATGTTATTTTAGATTTGAAATTTTGTCTGTGACTTGGCATTCTCTATTCTTTGTCTACTTCTTTGCCAAGTTATTTTCCCTTTTGAGTTCTATATGAGCCTGGATTCTAATCCTTTATTAGTCACAAGGATGGAAAATGTATTCTCTCAATTTATAAATTGTTATTTTATTGAGATTTAGCCATACAGTATTTCTAAATTTTACATTATTTAAATGCATTAATCATCCATATAGTTTAATTTATTCTGGTTTTCAAAGTCTTTTCTTGTTACATTAAGGTATTTCCCCATGTTTTCTTCTAAGATTTTACAGTTTAACTTTTCATATTTAGGGGCTTAATTCATTTTGCACTTGATTTTTTTTAACAAGGTGAAATAACTTATATTTTATTTTTATTGAAGGCAATAACATCTTTGTCAATGCCAGCTCCCATATGTTTTTTTTCATTGGTCTATTCCTCATCCAATACCATACAGTTTAAATTAATATTGCTTTATGGTAGGTCTTGATAAACAGCAAGGCAAGTTCTCCTTTCTTCTTTATAATAATAAGCATTCTTTAAAAGGTTCTTTAGGGTTAAAGCTAAAAAAATTTTAAAAATACTGTTCTGAGTATTGTGTATGGGTTAAAAATGTAGGTTCTAGGGGTGCCTGGGTGGCTAGAGAGTTAAGCCTCTGCCTTCAGCTCAGGTCATAATCTCAGGGTCTTGGGATCGAGTCCCAAATCGGGCTCTCTGCTTGGCGGGGAGCCTGCTTCCCCCTCTGTCTCTGCCTGCCTCTCTGCTTATTTGTGACCTCTCTCTCTCTGTCAAATAAATAAAATATCTTTAAAAAAATATTTTATTTATTTGACAAAGAGAAACACAGGCAGAGAGGGAACCCAAGCAGCGGGAGTGAGAGAGGGAGAAGCAGGCCTCCCGCCAAGCAGGGAGCCCGATGTGGAGCTCGATCCCGGGTCTCCGGGACCATGACCTGAGCCGAAGGCAGAGGCTTAACCACTGAGCCACCCAGGTGCCCCAAATAAATAAAATCTTTTAAAAAAATGTAGGTTCTAGAGCTAGACTGCCTGTACTAGATCCTGGATCTGACACTTCCTATGTGACCAAGAACATGTTATTTAACTTTTCTGATTGAGTTCTACACATCTGACCAACAGGGATAGTAATAGTACCTTCAATCCCTGGATTTGCTTTGAGGACTAAATGAGTTAATACTTGTAAGGTGTTTAAGGCCTACCACATAGTAGGTACTTGATAACTGATAGCTATCAGTCTTCCCCATGTTAGGCAGCATTTCGTCTTTTGCTTTATAGTCTTTTGTAAATGATACAAAGGATAAACAGAATAGTTGTTTTATTTAATGCATAACAATTTAACAAGAAGAAATTTAGTAATTCTGCATTTTAGAAACTAAAGAATAAAAAAAATCAGCTATAATTTTTTCTTTCCTCATGGATATATGATTTTTCTTGATCTATTGAAAATGTATCATATAAAATTATTTCCAAAGCAAAAAACTACCAGAAAAGAATGCAGTATCTCCCTTACACACATTTTTTTAAAAGAAAAGATTTCTTAGTTCCTTTCTAAGAATGATGAAAATTGAAATAAAATATTTGTATAAATTGGTAGTCTACTAATTCGGTAGACTACATGTGGAATCGATTACATCTGGCTGGGAATTTTAAACTCTGTGAAGGTAGGGATTTTATTTATTTTGAATATAAATATTTTTTAGCAGCTAAAACAATATCTAGTACCTAGTAGCATTCAACAGATCTTTGTTGGATGAATAATTAAAATATTTCCAGGACTTAGCATAATTGTTGGATAAGCCTAATTATACAAAAATTTAAATCAGGCTATATGAATGATTTCTTTTATTAAGAGATATGCATCAATTATACCTACAATATTTACTAATGTGTCTGACTTTAGATAAAATCTGTTTTTCTTTTTTTTTTTTTTACAGAGTTTATTTATTTGACAGAGCGAAACACAGCGAAGAGAGGGAACACAAGCAGGGGGAGTGAGAGAGGGCGAAGCAGGCTTCCCGCCGAGCAGGGAGCCCAAGGCGGGCTCCCGGGTCTCTGGGATCATGACCTGAGCAGAAGGCAGTTGCTTAACCAACTGAGCCACCCAGGTGCCCCTAAAATCTCAGTTTTTCTTTAAAACAACATGAAAATATGAAAAATCATAGGAAACCAAATCTATATTTTTATTTTCTTTAATTTTATTTTTTATGCATATATTGAGAGTTCAATTGAAATATGTAAATTAGAATTTTGACAGGTATCACTCACCTTCACTCTCACACCATTCTAGAAATTCAAGGACTCGAGCATTTCCCTGACACAACATATACTCTTCTGTTAATAAAGGAGCCACTGATGACAAAGTGGCGATTGCATGCAGTTGTAATTCTTCATACTGTGCTGCAGACCATTCCATTATCTTGTGTTTCTCAGGCTTTTTAAGATAGGTAAACAAAGCCAAGATAACTTTGCCGTCAATTAATAGCTATGAGGAAGGGCAAAAGTAATTTGTTAGAAACATGATTAAAACAATTTTATTTAATTTAAGAAAATTAAAGATTTCTAATTTGATGTTTTATTAGGATAATATTTTAGAAATTGCCTTCCTAAGGATCCCAACCTACATTAAGTACCAAAAACAAAACAAAAACAAAAACAACAACCAGTTAGCTATGATACCCTTATCTTGGATATGCACTCTCTAGCTGACAATAATATAAATAAGTGTTGATTTTTTTGTCTATGCTTATATATGTAATTTGACTCCTGCTTATGTTCAAATCACAAGAGCAGACAATTTGGAGCAAATAAACTGCTGGTATTTCTCTCTTCCCTTCATTTTTTGAAAAAGAAACCTTTTACAGATTTAACTGTATACTATAAAAATATCAGTCTTTCCAAAATAATGACTGTGGCTATTTTTTTTTTTTTAGATTTTACTTATTTATTTGACAGAGGGAGAGAGATCACAGGCAGAGAGGCAGACAGAGAAAGAGGGGGAAGCAGGCACGCAATGTGGGCTCCATCCCAGGACCCTGGATCATGACCTGAGCCGAAGGCAGAGGCTTAATCCTCTGAGCCACCCAGGTGCCCGAATGTGGCTAATTTTTAAGCACTTGCAACAGAACTTATACAATTATTCTAGTCAACTAGTGCCACTCAGGTCACAAGCCACATCTATAATTACATGCCTAGGATCTTAAAATTGTACTGAATCTATTATCTAAATAAAACAGAAAAATGTATAGCTATTATAATATGACATGTAGTTAATAGTATGGCTGATTCTAACTGATGCTTATATATGGTTCACAAGGTAGAAACAGATGATGTGCCATATTCTATTCAATTTTCTTTTCATTTAGCATTATTTTATGAAGACTTTGTCACAATAACATCTATGAACTTTTCTAAATTTTCTACTACTCCACAGGGAATGAACACAAGATTTAGAATGGAGAAAACATGAATAAGAACAACAGCTAGTTCTAGCATTACTATAAATGTTAAGTGGATAATGTTTTCAAAATACTCCATGAACTATAAATAACAGTATATGTATTCATTATCACTACAATTACGGGGCCGCAAACACATGACATAAAAATTAGTTGATTCCACTACTCACATAGTGCTTTAAGAAGTTCACCATAGTCTTTATGCCATTTGACTCTTATCAACTAAAGTGGTTTATAAACTGTAGTGTATATTTTGTCTCCATAGGGATTTTAATAGTTATAAAAAACTGTACTAATAAAACCATGTTTTATGTAATGATAGCCTATTTGGCATTTCAGAAAATACATTTAGATTCTATAGAGTATATATTTTTGTTGTAAATAATAAAGTTATAACTGTAAAGACAAAGATAATTTTTTCCTTCTCTGAGCATATTTGAGTGTGTATATATGTGTGTGTTCCTCACAGTGGTATTACTAAAAAAATTCTGAGCTCTTTTAACCCTCATAATAATCCCATGAGGTAAGTGTTATCCTCATTTTGAAATTACGATATCTGGGACTGGGGCACCTGGGTGACTTAGTTGGTTAAGCATCTGCCTTTGGCTCAGGTCATGATCCCATGGTGTCCCATGGGAGAGAGCCCTGCCTCAGGCTCCCTGTTTAGCAGGAAGCCTGCTTCTCCCTCTCCCTCTGTCTGCTGTTGCCCCTGCTTGTGCTCACCCTCTCTCTCTCAGATAAATAAATAAAATCTTAAAAAAAAAAAAAGATATCTTGGATTTACAGAAACTAAACTGCCTATTCAGGATCACATTGCTGAAAAATGACAGCACTGCCTTCTGCCTGACTAAAGCCTTAACCACAATATGGTCAGAGGTAGAATGTTAGGCAGGCTGAGCCTATATGGATTTTCTTTCATTTTATGTTTTCTTATTCAGGAGATCTAAATACATACACAATCTCTAAGGTTTTCCTGCTTTTTTTGGTTTATGTGTTTTAAATTGGTAAATTCTACTACTGTTCATTAACAGATAAGCAGAAGAAATTTTGAGAAGATGAAATTCTGGCCAATAACAGTTCTTTCTATGGTGGGTTGATGAAAGATTTGCAGTCATGACTTTAAAAAAGTTCTACTACTTTTTTAGTGAGACACTTCAGCTTTTATTTTGGTTATTTTTTACCTGTATAGTAGGTAAATCTTTACATAAGATCACAATTATATTAAATAGCAATTTCTTCAATTCAAAATCTTCATAGGAATTAGAAAGCTTAAGACCTTTTATCAGAGGATTTTGACTTTTAACTGTGAGGGGGGAAAAAAAGAAGATAAAGTAAAAGCTAAAATAATGTATGTATAAGACTCATCAAAATAGTTATAGGTTGAAAGTTTTATGGTTCTTACCTTCAGTAAAGGTTGCAAATAGTATCAAATCCTTGGTAAAGCCACATTCCTAATATAAATACACAAAAGGATGATTTAATTAGATGGAAATTACAGATGCCTATATTTACCTAATATTTAATTATCTTTATCAGATTCCCCTTGTCATTCATTTGAAGTCATAAAGTACTAATAATAGAAAGGGATGAAAGCAGGGAACATATAGCCAGATAAACCTTTAATTAATATAAACTTCTGTTGGTTCTTTTTTTTTTTAAAGATTTTATTTATTTATTTAACAGAGAGAGAGAGAGAGAGAGAGAGAGAGAGAGATATCACAGGTAGGCAGAAAGGCAGGCAGAGAGAGAGGGAGGAAGCAGACTCCCCGCTGAGCAGAGAACCCAATGGGGGGCTCGATCCCAGGACTCTGAGATTATGACTTGAGCTGAAGGCAGAGGCTTAACCCTCTGAGCCACCCAGGCGCCCCACTTCTGTTGGTTCTAAGAAATATTTTTACATTATTTTAGGAGTATTTTATAAGATGCTATTTAAAATCCGGTAATTAACCAAATTACTTATCTAATTCATTATCTATACCTTTAAGTGACAAAATAAAGGTGAAAGATAGTTATTTTCAGCAGCTTTTCTTCTTAAATACCCACCTTCCCACCTTGACCCCACCACTCTCATTATGTAAAAGGTTTTGGCAAGAGATAACAGGTCCTACTTAACATGAAAAGCCCTGAAGAATAACCAGAAATGCAAACATTTCAGCAGGAGAGAACCCATTCCTGCCAGAGATATCCTAGTTGGACTTTGTAATTCGGGATAGTTTACAGGCGCAAACCCCTAGGCTCTTGAGCTTGCAGTGTTAAAGCATTACTACTTTAGGATTTGTTTGCCTTCTTTATATGTGAAGGTGTTATTTGACTCATAAAATTCACCTGAATGTTTGCAAGGATGCTAATGATAATTTATTAATCAATACAAATTATTGAATCTGAAGAATAGAGAGAAAAATGATGGAAAAAGTGAACAGAGCCTCATGACAAGCATGCCTATAACCTGAATTACAGAAGAGGAGAGAGAATGGGGCTGATAAAATGCTTGAAGAATATGATAAAAAATGCTCCAAATTGGGTGCCTGTGTGGCTCAGAGCGTTAAAGCCTCTGCCTTCAGCTCAGGTCATGACCTCAGCGTCCTGGGATTAAGGCTCGCATCAGGCTCTCTGCTTGGCAGGTGCTTCCTCCTCTCTCTCTGCCTTGCTTCTCTGCCTATTTGTGATCTCTCTCTGTCAAATAAAATCTTTTTTAAAATGCTCCAAATTTAGTGAATTTACATACTCAGGAAGCTCTATGAATGAATCTCGAGCAGGGTAAATAAAAAGAAAATCACTTCTTGGCACATCATAGTAAAACTGCTGGAAACCAAGGGTAGAAAAAGAGTCAGAAAGCAAAGTGATACGTTGTCCATGGGGAAACAATTTGAAATAACAAATACTTCTGATCAGAAATATGAGGCGAGAAGACCGTAGAACAATATCTTCAAAGTGGTTAAAAATATTCAACTTAGGGGACGCCTGGGTGGCTCAGTTGGTTGAGCGGCTGCTTTTGGCTCAGGTCATGATTCTGGAGACCCGGAATCAAGTCCCACATGGGGATTCCTGCTCGGCGGGAAGCCTGCTTCTCCCTCTCTCAGTCCCTCTGCTTGTGTTCTCTCTCTGGCTGTGTTTCCCTCTGTCAAATAAATGAATAAAATCTTTAAAAAAAAAAATTCAACTTAGGGGTGCCTGGGTGGCTCAGTTGGTTGAGCCACTGCCTTCGGCTCAGGTCATGATCCTGGAGACCCAGGATCGAGCCCCACATCGGGCTGCCTACTCGGGAGGAAGCCTGCTTTTCTCTCTCTCACTCCCCTTGCTTTTGTTCCCTCTCTGGCTGTGTTTCTCTCTGTCAAATAAATAAAGTAAAATCTTAAAAAAAAATCAACTTAGAATTCTATATTCTATGAACACAGACTTCAATAATTCGGCCGAATTAAAGGTATTTTCAGATAGAAGAAATTAATAGAATTTGTTGCCAGCAGCCAGCAGATCTGTATCATAAAAAATGGGAAAGGAAATTATTTAGGTGAAAGAGAAATGATGCCAGATATAAACTCATGTCATCAGCAAGGAAAGAAATGCATCATAAATGGCAAATATGTAAGCAAATTATAAAATATGAAGAGAATCTCAAGTTTCCTAAAGGTTGCAAAGAACTGGCAGAACTACTGGTAACCATAATGAAATTACAACATAAGTTGCTATCACCATTAAGCTCATAAATATTACAACTTGTTTAGAACTCCTTCCCCTCCCATATCAACTATTTCCACAATTATAATTAATGCAATTTGACCCGTACTTACGATCATTGGTGCTCCATGATTTTGAGCTATAATTGTAGTGATTACTAATATATCATTTCTAAGCTGACGATCGTAGTGACTAAAACCTCTCATAAACATACTCTTAAATACTTCCTTCAAAGCCCTGGAAAGTAAAATCAGATCTTTAAAACCGTATTTCCACGCAAATTCTATGTAAGTGTAGAATATTATATTATACTATTCATTTCAAAATATTTCTGATCTTTTCTACATTTCCAAATCTGCCATAGGATTCAAGTCTGTATCAGATAAGAATCCATCCAACCAAATATATACCTGTGGGCAAAGTGATTGCTCTAAAATAAAGATTCGTTCATATCATTTTCCTTTTTAAAGTATTTAAAGGCTTTCCTTTGTTCTGAAGATTAAAAAGTCCTCCTCCTTACCAAGACCTATCAAGCCTTTCAGGTTATGGTCCTTGCTAACACTGTTGGCTTCATCTCTCACTATACTATTTTCTACTCTCAATATATTCAGTATCTTACAGTTTTTTTATTTTGTCAAATTCTATTTTCACTTCTGTTCCCCTGTCTAGGATGCTCTCTCGTATTTATCATTCAGATACCAAATTAGGGTTCATCAGGAAGTACTTATTAACTCTCCAAGTCTGGGTCAGGTTCTGTGGGCATTTGTTAGTTTGGGCGTTTGCTGGTTTGCTTCCTAGCACTCACCTGCCCTTCTTCTTCATCTTTTTAAAAAATATATATATTTTTAAAGTAATCTCTACACCCAGTGTGGGGCTTGAACTCATAACCCCCAAAATGAGTTGAATGCTCTTCTGAATGAGCTAGCCTGGCGCCACTTACTTACCCTTCTTATGATAAGAGTACCCTTATTTTTATTTAGGCATTTACTCTTTTGGTCTTGTGAAAATGCCTTTAGCTTCCTTTTAGCCAGAGCACTTCTCTGTCACTAGTAATTCATTCTGGAATGGCACATGGCCAACCAAGGCCACTCAGGACCAATAGGGACTCAATTCAAAGAATTTTCTTTGGCCTTTCAGAAGAGCAAGTCTTCTCTTCTGCTTGATTTGGGGTTGTGATTATGTGAACCTAAACTTGTCAGGTCTCACCATGTGGAGCTTGGGAATAAAGTTAACACAGTGGAATTCTGTAGAGGGATGATGAAGGACCATATCCCGTTATTTTCTGAGCACATCAAACCAGTTTTATCCTTGACTCTGTAGTTATATAAGCCTATAAATATTTTATGTGATTTAAATAAGTTGGATTGGGTGTGCTGAATCACTCTTGTCAGTTTAGATCATTTCTCACAGTTTCCTGTGATTCCTAGAGAACATGTAGCACCTGTGATAGTCTCTTTCATAGCATTTAGTTGTCTGTTTACTTGTCTATCTCTTAATAATAATGCAAATTCTGTGAAAGCAGAGATCATGTCTGCATTGTTTTTGTTTGTATTTCTATGGCCTAGTACTGAAGTTGGTGCAGAGCAGACAATAATTATTTGATGAATAAATGAATAAGTAACTTAAAGACTCACTTATAGTTTATTGCTAATGCTTATTGCAATGGAAGAGAGCAAGTATTTAAAAATAGGTTACTGAATGAACAAATAAAATAGTTCTTTTAAATGTCTAATTTGTTTTATATGTATTCAAGGACATAATTTAGTTTTGTTAACAAGCTACTTTAAAAGCTTTCCAAACAGGGGGAAAACAAAACAAAACACAAAATGACTTGCTATCGCACAGATGCTTTTATACCACAGCATAAAAATGATGTCTTGAAACATGGTCATTACAAGACTCAAAAGGCTAATTGAACACAAATTCAAACAAAGACTTTAGTTAATGTTACTGGCTGTCATTTCAAGGTTAAAAAACATTCCTCTCTAACCACTTACTTACAGCAAACATTCCAAGTTACTAAGTTGTTGTATGATTTCTTCTTTTGGAGATTTTTCCAATAAATTCCAAAGTATTTCTGATGAACGAAACAGAAGCTGTCCAGAGGGATCTGGGTCATTGAGGTGAGCACAGATTTCACTGGCTGCTTGTGCTTTCATCATTAAAGTGCAATTAACTTCTGAAAATAAATTTAAAAATTGTTTATGTTGTACAGTCTTGACACCGTTGGACAGAAACAAAATAGTTGAGAATGAAGTATTTAAAATTCCTAATATACAAACCAGAAGTTGAGAGATGTTGCAGAGCTTTAAGTACCCAAAGTTTCTCAACAAGTTGATTTTCAAGTAAGGCCAATGACTGGACCATTGTTTTTGCCAATCCTCCGACCTCAGCCATCTTAATCTTGTATGATGAACTTGCTTGCTGGTAACCTAACAACACTTAGTTAATAAATAGGTACAGTTTTCTCACATAGTAACCATCTATGTTCAGACAAAGGAATGAGGAATATTAATCAATAGAAATAACAACTTAAAAAAAATTGGCATTTTAAAATGGTATAGCACAGGGATACGCAAAATTTTTCTATAAAAGGCCAGATAATGAGTCAATTTTGAACTGACTCATTAAATTTAATATATGTTATATTAATTAAATTTAAAGTTAAATTTGATATATATTATATATAATATAATAATGTATGTGCTCCTTATAAAGGTCAAGGATTTAATTATTTCTTCAGCAGAATAGATAATATCTAAAGAGGAACTGGTGGAGTCATAAACATTTTCCAAGAATACTGACTTATCAAGACCCCAGGCTTAAGGGCATAAGTGACTTAATGGAGACACCTATTTTTTCTGGAAGGCTGAGAAGTCAGGTGCACCTGACCACAATCCTCAATAAAAATCAGAGGCCCCAAGCAAAGACAAGACTTACTCTTCTTTCCTTTCTGAGTCTTCCACTCTGTCCATAACTACACTCTCTCTCTGTCTTCAATAAACTCTGCTCTCACTTCCACTTGGCTTGTGTTTGATTCCTATCCTGCACAGGGCCAAGGACCCTTTTGGCTGATCTGGTGGGAACCCTTCTGGGTCCTTGGACCTAGCTAGCATGCATCAATCCCACTGTGTCTTAAGTTCAAAAAGAATGAGAAGGAATATTGTTCTATAGACAAAAGTTATGATGAAAGACCATTGAAACTTCACCTGTAATATGCTTCTTTGGTGGTTCTGCATGATAAAAGTCAACAATACACTTACAAATTTGGATCCTCAATTCAGAATTTGGTATTTTCATTAATTCACCTGCCAGAAAGAGAAATGAATGCTATTTAATAACACTATCATGTATACTTGCAAATTTAAATGTGTTAGTAATATGATTAAAAATATCCTCACTAGAAGTTCACACTGGACCATGTAATTTTATACATACACACATGCATACTTGAAATATCTTGGATCTATCCTTATAACATTTGGCCCCTCAGTCCACTCAGCCTCTCCTTCCCAGGAAGAAAAGAATGGTGATTAATTACATAAATGCTGGAACCAAACTGTTGAAGATTAAATACTGGCTCTGCCACTTACTACCTATGAAACTTGTGTCATAGTTTTCTCATCTATAAAATGTGTATAACAGTAGTTACTACTTTAAATATTGCTGTGAGAACTAATATGAAAAAAAGGTGAGAATACTGTCTGGCATACAGTAAGTTACTATTATTATTCTGGCAAAATATAGATTAACATATTGTTCTCTTTAACTAGATAATCAGTAATTTGTTGCCTCTAATAATGTATCCTTTGCTTGAAGAAGTTCCAAGTAAGTTCTGCTTTTCTATTTGCTGAAAAGCTGGAAAACAGTGAGTTTCTAGGCAATCTTTGCCCTACGTATAATAGTTTCATGTTCAAGTTATCTTGGTGGAGATGAAGGATTGGGAGGGTTCCTTTTAAGGCATATTGAAATTCTTTCTTTCTTTCTTCCTTTCTTTCTTCCTTCTTTTCCTTCCTTCCTTCCTTCCTTCCTTCCTTCCTTCCTTCCTTCCTTCTTTCTTTCTTTCTTTTTTTTTTTTTTTAAAGATTTTATTTATTTGACAGAGAGAAACACAGCCAGAGAAGGAACACAAGCAGAGGGAGTGAGAGAGGGAGAAGCAGGCTTCCCACCAAACAGGCAGCCTGATGTGGGACTCGATCCCTGGTCTCTGGGATCATGACCTCAGCCGAAGGCAGTCGCTTAACGAACTGAGCCACCCAGGTGCCTCTCTTTCTTTCTTTCTTTCTTCCTTCCTTCCTTTATTTCTTTCTTTTTAAAGATTTTTATTTATTTATTTATTCCACAGAGAGAGAGATCACAAGCAGGCAGAGAGGCAGGCAGAGAAAGAGGAGGAAGCTGGCTCCCTGCTGAGCAGAGAGCACAATGCCAAGTGATCCCAGGACCCTGAGACCTTGACCTGAGCCAAAGGCAGAGGCTTTAACCCAGGTGCCCTCGAAATTATTTCTGAATTTCAGCCTATACTTCAAACTGCATTGTTCTTGCTCTGATCAACTATAGGTTATGATCCCTAAGAGAAGCCAAAATGATTCTGGAAATGTTCCTTGTCCTCTGCATGCCTGGGACAACTGGAGTCGGGAGAATCAGCTTCAGGGCTGAACCAGATGTGGGGAATTCTATGAGAGGAACAGACAATGAGGTGTTCCTGAAACACTCCTGTTTTGCATTAGGACTTGTATAATGTTCACCTCTGGAGATGATCAGTGAGTGGGGATGAAAATAGACAGAAGGAGGAAGCACATAGGAGAACCTCACCCTTGCTTTAGGAGAATCTATCTGCAAAAGATACCACTAAAAAAGAAGAAAAAGAGAAGAAAGTTTCAAGATGCCTCCCTCATTTTTTTTTTTTTTTTGAACATTTCCTTTGCTGTTGAAAACTCACTATGTTTTGGAAAAATTTAGTCAACAGGAGCAATTAAAATTTTCCAACAAAACTAACGTCTAAGTTTATGGGAAATTCTAAGGCTTCCTTCTGCTTCTCTACCCTTTTAGTTCTTGTCAGTTTAGATCATTTTTCACAGTTTCCTGTTTTATAATCTCAGGAAAGAGAACCAACTTTTTCTCTCATACATTTCCAAAATCCTACTGTGAATCAGAAATAACTACCACTTAAGAGAAAAAGTAATATGATTTACTACTACATAGTAGAAACTGGAAGTTATTAGTAAAAACGAGCAGCTTTTGTTAAACCCATTATAATCTATACAGTTTTAGTTTAGTTTTAGTTTAAACTCATATTTCCAGCAATCAAAAAACAAGGGACAGGACAGTAGCACTTGCACTTACTCATGAGTGAAGGGAGCTCATTTTAAGCTAACAGTTCATACGTCCTTCAAGTTTCTAAGGCAGGCAAGTGGTTATTCAGCAAAGAGCAGACTGACACAGTAAGAAAGACCCATGTATTTATTGTACAAATGCCCACCAACACTTTTAGAAGAGGAAATGTATAAAAATAATAAGGGCAATAGAGACATTTTTTAATGTTATTAACCAAACTACATCTTTTATCTTTTAATATTATCATGTCTTCTTTAGGGTTGGCTTCCCAGTGTAAATTTTGAGGCTAGCGATTCACAAAATTAAAGTTTCCCATGAGTTTCCAGCGTGCTTGTTCCTTGTGGTCATCTTATCTAACTCCCCATGCTTATTCTTATTTCCTTGACATATTTATCCACTCTAGCCCATAATAATTTCTCCCAGAATATCTACCATTGAAGACTATGAAACTTATTTAGAGATGAAAAGATTACTATCTCACCATTTTATGGTTTTGTTAAAAATTTTAGACTATTTAATGAATAATTTGGATCTCAGTGTTTCTAGCAATTAATAGATTCTAGCACTTTAATGTTGAAAATATTTTTGTGATTATTGAGAGGTACATATATTTCTGATTAACAAAATGTTAAATATTTCAACAAACTAAATAACATCAAGACAAATAAGCATCTGCCAGTCCTTCAATTAAGGAACATAGAATCTTGTTGGTATCATAAAATGTCTCAGTGGAAAACAATACAAAAATTACCAGCACACTAAGACTAATTCCCAACCAGAAACAAGAAAAGAACCTACATTTGGAGGAGTACTCTAAAACTTAGTGACTAAGACATTTCTCTCTTGTCAGTAGGGCCTGTCTTATACTATACATCCCTCTACCTTGAAGAAATTTTAACTTACCCAGTAGCGCGATTGAATTAGCAGTATCCTCAGCATATGTTATTTCATCTGATACTTTCTTTTTCAAAAAAGGCAAGCTTCAGTAAGAATGAAGAATACAATAATTATGTTTAATGAAGTCCTTAATTGAACCATCATTTGTAAAGTAGGGGAAAATCCTTTCTAAAGAATAAAATGAGGATAATATCCTATTCTATAGTCCTGGGAGAATGGACAATTATCAAAAAATTTTTGTGTTTCTAACTAACAGATCAAATAGAAGATAGAACAGGTTTATGAACATTAAGAGAGATGAACATAAAAGGCAAGAGTTAGGAAAACCAATTTACAACACTATATAAATAAAAAATTTAAGAATTTATATTAATTATATAAAAACATAATAACAAATGTTAATGATATTAAAATTGTATTTCACACCTATTATAACAAAAGTTATTTGAAAATAATTTATTTAAAAATCATAAAAGACATGGCACTCAATCGTAGGTCATTAGTCTAAATGTCAAAGGAAAAATAAAAGTTATTTCCTAAATACAAAATAGGAACTATTTTGGTATTTCATGAATTCAAAATTTGAACCTCCAGTGCTACCTAAAAGTATAATATATCCTCTGTATAGGACTTTTTAAAAAAGATTTTATTTTTATTTATTTATTTAGTTAGTTATAAATATTTTATTTATTTGTTTGACAGAGAGAAAGATCACAAGTAGGCAGAGAGGCAGGCAGAGAGAGAGGAAGAAGCAGGCTCCCTGCTGAGCAGAGAGCCCAAAGCAGGCCTTTATCCCAGGACCCTGAGATCATGACCTGAGCTGAAGGCAGAGGCTTTAATCCACTGAGCCACCCAGGCACTCTATTTTTAGTTATCCTTTAAAATAAATTTATTTATTTATTTATTTATTGAACATATAATGTATTATTTGTTTCAGGGGTACAGGTCTGTGAATCATCAGTCTCACACAATTCACAGCACTTACAATAGCATATACCCTCCCCAGTGTCTACCACCCAGCCACCCATCCCTCCTCTCCCCCTCCCCTCCAGCAACCCTCAAGTTGTTTCCTGAGACTAAGAGTCTCTTATGGTTTGTCTTCCCCTCTGGTTTTGTCTTGTTTCATTTTTTCCTCCCTTCCTCTATGGTCCTCTGTCTTCTTTCTCAAATTCCTCATATCAGTGAGATCTCTATAGGACTTTTAATTCATGTTTTTCAAGAAAAAAATTTCGAGATATTTCAAGGGCAAGCTATGAAATGGACAATTTTATAAATGCTACAGAGGTTCATTTTTTAGTGTTAGAGTTTTTCATTTGAAACCAATAACTTATTACTTGTCTTCCAGCTCTTTGTTGGATCTCTAAAGTGAAGAACTCTAAAATTACTGCTTCTGGTCCTCAAACTTTTTCCTTTTCTACCAAAGGAAACAATCTAAAACATAAAGCACTAGAAGAGTTTTCATTTCAAAAGGTCATTATCCTTCTGATGTAGTAAGAAAACATACTACATAGAAACCAAAACAGAAAGGCTAGGTTTTATTTTTTATTTTCAATGTTTTTATCCCCCCCAAATGTCTTGGGAGGGGAATCAAGTGAGGGTGAGGTGTTGAGAAATACAGGATGAAAGCAGAAATTAGGAAAGGAAAAAAAATTAAATAATGTGAATAATTATGAAATAGGAGGGAAAGTAAAGAGTACAATTCAAAAGTCTGTCACTTTATGTAAGGAAACATTCAATCACAGCTTTCATAGAAAACCAGTTCTTGGTGGAGCTCTTCACTAGCATTGTTCAAAGTTATGCTTATAGGCCGGGTATTCTAGGACTTGCAGAGCCTTGAAATTTGAAATGATAACAATATAATCTCACATCAGTATAATAGTAACTTCCAATCAGTACATAAAAATTCCTTGAAAGCACCAGAGCAATAATTTATTTCTTTATTTTTCACGGTCTGTATTAAAAAGTAAGGCATAGTAAAGGCATTCGATTAATGATTTTTCCTTATTTTGTTCAGATATCAAAAAAATTAAGTGTAATAGTTGTACAATTTTTAAATATTACTGCTACAAAATCTAAAAGCAAGAGTTAAAACTACCATGTATACATAGTACCAATAATATAATTTGTGTGCTAAAAGAAACATGCTATTTAAAAAATTAAATTGGTAGATTTAGAAGCTTAAATTAATGAAAAGTTTATTCTTTCTTTGAGAAATCTCCTCTACTATATTATACTGAAAACCAAAAATGGATATTTTAATGTATATCTGCATTAGTTGCAGCAAAGAAGCTGAAGATATTACTAGTTCCCCCAAATGGCTAGAGAAACAGTAATAAGGAGGATAGGATATATTAATTTTAAAATGCTTATCTCTAATTTACATTTAAAAGTTGCATTTATGTAATTTACATTTACATAAAAGGTTTAAAATTAATTTTATAATGCTGACCTCTACTTTACATAGAAGATATACGCCATGAATGATTGGTGACATTTTATTCTTCATTCAAATTTGAAAAATCGGTAAAATGTGACTCAGAACTTAATATATCTTGGAGAGTCAAGTTTTGTAAAGAGAGGGAAAAAAAATTAGACTGAAACTACTTAGCAGTGTTCATACATTTTCTCAAAAATTCTCTAAAAAAATTACAATTTCTTGCTTTCACCTCACATTTACTGTTCATTTGAGAACAACTTATAATGACAAAACATTTTAATGTGCTTACAGTTTAATCTCTTGTGGCCAACTATATCAGACTACAATAAAATTGACTGCCTTTGAAATATCAACTGGAATCAAGGGATCAAGTGAGATTTTCTGAATTATCACTTTACTCTACCAGACTGCATATCTTTGTAACACAAAATAAAACATAATAAAATACTACATGCTAATGCAAAATAAAGTTATAGAAGAACCACTTACCCACATAATTTTAGGATATTGAATGCAGATTCTATAAAGTGGGGCTGATTTTCAATTTTTTCTGCACACAGATTCAAAATTTTAAATATTTGCGCTAAATCCCTTAGGGGCTTTAATATTTTTAGTTAAGAAATAAAATTAAGATTAGTATTTTATTAGCATATTCTTTACAGAATTCTGTCAAGAAATCTGGTTTAATGTGGTTGACAATGTTTTAATCATAATAATTTTGAACTGTAAATAGGAAAACTTAGAACCATATTTGTCTCAGGATCATTATTTAATTTTTGTCTCAGTAACTTTTCAAAACATTGTTTTCTCTTTCTCACCATTCTCTGGAATTTGATTATGAACTATTATACTATGGATTCAGCTGATCAATAACTACTGGCAATAAGTAATGACACATTGAAAACAGTTAATGACTCAACTTTTATCCTTCATCTTTCCCTCACTCACAAACAAAACATACATTGCTCCAGAATAAACAACCCAGACCTGCCTTTATTTTATTAACATTATTCAGATGCATTTTCTCACTTTTAAGGTATAATTTGAGATTTTATTTCATTTAAAACTAGTATAAAAGCAAAATTTACCTCTTCTAAATCTTAAAGTAACAGCATCTTTTATCTATTTAAAATACCCAACTGGTACATAAACAAATTTCACAGATTTTCTTTTATAGCCAAGGAAACATGATGATTGTGACATACTTCTTGGGTTGAATCCTATCACTTTGAGTCTCTTTCTAGGAGACCCTTTCCTTCTTAGGAAAAGATGGGGAATCTGGCTATTTGGAAGTACAAACCTCTGTTAACTACTTACAGAAGTGGCCAAGATACTTCTCTAACTTATTTTTGCTTTAGGTTTTATCATATGTAAAGCCAGCCTATGAAAGGCCATCAGAAAGAGAACCATTTGGGGGTACTTGGGCAGCTCAGTCAAGTAACCATGTCTGATTCTTGATCTCTATCGCAGGGTTGTGAGTTCAAGCCCCAGCATGGAGCCTTCTTTAAAAAAAAAAAAAATAGAGCCATTTGCCACCAACTATTTAATGTGAAGAAGAAAAAAATGATGGAGGTGTTGAGGTATCAGGGTAAGATAGGGAAAGAAATCACTTGCTAGTAGACTTTTTTGGCTACTAGTAAATAATGCTCGATATCCGTAAGCAATAGCTGTAAGCCCTCAGGTAACTGATGGACTCAACAAATCCGTATAAAAAAAGGCTAAAATAAAGCAAGAAAAGAATTAAAACAAAACTTTTAGGCATATTTCCCTGAAAGGGAGCCTTAAGATGTTTGGAACACTGAAACAAGCTAGTATTAGAGACTTACATCTTTAGACAGTTTTTGGAGGTTGTGGAGATCAGTACTACTGAAGGGGTGCTCCAAGAGACCACCAGTTGTGAAATTCTCTGTTACCAGTCTGTGGTAAGACGTCTACAGAAAGTGAGAGTTTCCTGTGACAACTGTATTGCCTTCTGTAATAGCTAAGTTACCTGCAAAGCTTGTAACAATAACAACAACAACCCATAAACTGGTTCTATTTTTTTTTTTAAAGATTTTATTTATTTATTTGACAGAGAGAAACACAGCCAGAGAGGGAACACAGCAGGGGGAGTGAGAGAGGGCGAAGCAGGCTTCCCGCCAAGCAGGGAGCCCGATGCGGGGCTCAATCCCGGGGTCTCTGGGATCATGACCTGAGCCGAAGGCAGTCACTCAACCAACTGAGCCACCCAGGTGCCCCCATAAACTGGTTCTTAAGCACAGACAGTTTTGAGTGGCACTGGTTTCCATATGTTCTGATCAGGTGGTATACACAATGGGAATAACATATAATATTGCACAGGTTATCATGCACTTGCATGTACATTAGCTCATCTAGTCTTCCCAACAACCTCACGGGGTGCCGGGGGCCAGCCCCGGCAACAGTCGGGACTGAGAGGTAAGGAAGGTATCGGTGCTTTCGAATGAGGAGACCGAACTCGAAGTGTGGTATGAGGATCTCCTGAAAACACTGTTCTCAGGGCTCTTTATTTATAGCACAGTGTTACATATCAGAACAAAGAGTTTCGATTTAGATCACAGAGTTTGTTTTAAGTTATGATTCATCAATCTTGTGTGACAATAGTGCCCATGAAGACCCCAACTATTACACAGAATGTTCTGGTTAAAGTCTGATCTAAGGAACAATCAATTAGGGACAAATCATACTTTCTGCCTCCCCCTTAAATGCAGAGAGGTAAACAAGTGATTGAGTGGTTGTGAGATTTCTATTGTTTAAACTAAGTTAGTTACCATACTACTGTGATTATTTTTCTCATTATCTCAACAATCATCATGTTTTAAAAGGGTAGGGTAAAACTTGAGGCTTGACGTGAGCAAGCTAAAAGTAGGAGCAGAGAAAGGTTTGATATAATTGTAGGTATAAGGAGAAAAGTGTTTTTCAGAACTAGTCAGGTGGAAAAGGAGAACAAAGAAAGCAAAGCTACATGGCGTCAATGACCGTGACTCTGCCCAACTCCCTCACTTTGAGGGAGGGTCGTGGGTTCCGTTCCTTGCAGAGGGAACCCATATCAATGACCATGCCTCTGGTCCGCGGCAATGGGGCAATGGTGCTGTTATCCCCATCTTATAAGGGTGGAGAAGTTAAGATGTTTATCAACATTACAACTAATCAAGTAAATTGGTAGAAACAAGACTTTGACTTGGCCCTCCTAACTATGTCCACTGTCTCTCTGAGTCTATAAAAACTGCCGTTATCTGCACAGAATTAAGTACATTAATCTGTTTCTTCAATTTTATATTCTGAAAAACAAAAAGTATAATTTTGCGAAAAACACAAAATGTTAGATATTTTCTGTGGTAGACAGAATAATGGCCTGCCCAAAAGATGTCCACAGCCTAAGTCCCAAGACCTGTGAATATGTTACCTTACACGGCAAAGGGACTTTTCAGATGCGATTAAATTAAAAATCTTGAATAGGAAAGTTATCCCAGATTATCCAGATAGGCCCAGAGTAAGCAGAGGTATCCTATCTGGGAAAGAGAGAGGAAGGAGAGAATCAGAGAAGATGTGACCACAGAAGCAGAGCTGAGAGAGTAGTGCTACTTTGAAAAAGGGGCTATGAGTCAAGGAATGCCAGCCACTTTAGAAGTTGGAAAGAGCAAGGATGGGGATTCACCTCAGGAAACCAGCCCTGCTAACATCTTGACTTTAGCCCAATAATGCCGACTTTGGACTTCTGACTTCCTGGAAGTTAAGACAAAACTCTAAGCTGTTTTGTGGCTCTAAGTTGGTGGTAATTTGTTACAGCAGCAAGAGGAAAATAATACAGTTTCTAATGAAAATTCTCTCATTTCAGGATAAATGAAAGAAACATACACATATATATGTAAAGGATACAAGTCCATTCTGATAACACTGCACCAGTTTCTTGACAGAGTTAAGTTGTTTTTCTTCTAAATCATCCTAAAACAAGTTACCTATTTTAGTTCTTTGGTGCCATTAAATCTGTTGAGATTTTAAACATTTTCTTTAATATAAAAATAAAGTAATTATTAAAATTATCAAGTAATTCTTAAATTACTATATTATAATGTAAGCATTATAAAATGTTTCCTGAAACAGTAAAGGTAAAAATAAATGTCCCATTTAGATTTGATTGGGAAACTGAGTATCAAAACTAAATTAATCTAAAAGCAGCATTTGTTTCCAGAAATAATAACAATACTTGAATTTGCTGAGTATTTTTCTATGCCATGCACCATATATATACTATAGATACATGTGATTTCATTAATTTTCAAAACAACCCTATTAGGTAGGTACCATTACTACTTTTCTTTTTCAGAATAGGAAACTCAAGCCAAAATGCTAATTGGTCCAAAATCACCTAGCTAATAAGTGATGGTGTTAAAAGTCAAATTTGACAATCAGACTGAAGAAATTGTATTTTTAACCTCTAAATTATGCCCAGTATACCGGCACAAACATCAAAACAAAACAAAACTCAATACAGTGATGTGTTTGTTTATGTAATTGAATCACTCTGTCCTTTTATAGTTCTTAAATCCTTCGTGAGAAGCTGTGGTATTATTTATTTATTTATTTCTGATCTTCCCTTATTTAACA
Source organism: Spilogale gracilis (assembly GCA_004023965.1). NCBI lineage: Eukaryota > Metazoa > Chordata > Mammalia > Carnivora > Mephitidae > Spilogale > Spilogale gracilis. The sequence continues at coordinate 55,370 of PITA01003987.1, forward strand.
ACTAGTAGGAGCTCTATGTGGTTGAATTTTCTTTTTTTAAAATGCAGGTATATTCAAAATTAAAAATTCTATTTTACAACAAACAGCCACCAAGAAATACATTATTTTTATTGTGTTTTTTTTCTATGTTAAAATTAGAAAAGACATGAAAACAATAACTAAATTTTTGTGTCTACTAATCACATTGGTTTTGATTGGCTTTACCATGACCAACCCATTTTCCAGAAGTATGCAGTCTTTACCCTGTAGTAATTTTATACCTTGTGTTGGCTTTTAGACACTCTGTTGATTCTTGGGTAAAGTCAGGAGAGTGCAGTGTGTGAGCATACATTAAATGCATTTATTATCTTTTCTCCCAATGCCTAAACTCTCCACTTTGAATCTTATATCTGAAATAATTTCATCTCCATTCCATTTGGTATAAGATTCGTCTCAAAATAGGTTATTTAAAGTATGTATGAATACGTATTTATGCATATATATGTATATATATATCCGAATTTATATATATATACACAAATTTCATATCAGAAAATTTTAAGTAGTACATCATGATATGCTTTTTCTACTCCTGCTCCCCACATCCTACTTGTTAACAAGCAATTAATAAAGGCTAGAAGAGACTTCCTTTACCTTACCGGTAATTCCTTCTGTTTACATCCACCATTGATTTGTCCATCCCACAAAAACCAAATCTAATCTCCTCCAGCCTCCCTACCAGGTTAAATACACTCATACTAACTTATTTAAATAGTCCTTGAATATAAGACACTTACTGTTTGGAAAGTTTTCAACAAAAAGAAAGAAACGAGACTTGTTTTGGGGGAATACATGTTACCTTTCAGGGAAATCACAGTTTATAAGTGATATAACAGAGAAATTTTCTCTCAAAGCTTACTTTATCAGTCTCTTCAAGGAGGTTGATGACACGATTTAGGTCCATGGTCTTGAAAGCACCCTAAAAACACACACACCTCTTAGAATTTGGGTCATGAGAATCAAAAATCACATCAAACGCACTATATTTTTATATGACATTGCTTGGCAACGTAAAAAGATCTTATGACAAAAAGATAGTGAGGGGAAGGGGATGGGCAAAATGGGTGAAGGGAAATGAGAGATATAGACTTCCAGTTATGGAATGACTATCATAGGGATGAAAGGTACAAACAGCATAGAAAATATAGTCTAATGGCATGTAGTAGTGTCTGGTGGCAGATAGGAGCTACACTTGTGGTAGCACAGTGTAACCATAGATTTGTGGAATGACTACATTGTACATATGAAACTAATGTAACATTACGTGTCAACTATATTTTAATTTCAAAAAAAGAGGGAGAACGAAAAGCTTGTAAGAGTAAATAAATTTTGGAGTTAAAAAAAAACCCACATCTCTTGAATTCTAATATTATCTTATAGTCTTACTGTCTTTGAATTTTATTAGTCCTGAAAGGCCCAAGAAAGCATCAGGACTAATAGCACTTACATGCTTTGGAAAGTGAGATGATCTGGTGTATAGTTATTACACATCCCAACCATGCAAATTGCATTGAGTTTGCCTATGCAGATATACATAAGACTTGCTTCTAAACTATGGGTAGGTTACCTTCCTGAACAAGGCATCCCCTCTCTCAGTTGGTACCAGCATTCTTATAGTCATTCACATTAGAAAACAGAATGTTGGGGCTCCTGGGTGGCTCAGTTTGTTAAGCATCTGCTTTTGACTCACTCAGGTCATTATCCTGGAGTCTGGAAATCCAGCCCCCTATGGGGCTCCCCGTTCAGCAGGGAGTCTGTTTTCTCCCTCAGACCCCACCCCCCACGCCCCCTGCTTGTGCGCACTCTCTCAAATAAATGAATAAAATCTTAAAAAGAAAAAAAAAAGAAAACAGAATGTCCAAGGTCTATAGATTTTATATCTTAAATATTTCTTGAGCCATGCTATCTTACTGATTTATTCAATTCTCATTTCTTATTCAGTTGGGAAGATTCCTGCTGTTCTCCCTGCCTCTACTCTTGCATACTTCAACATAGTTTTCTACTCTATGGCCTGGGTAATAAAACTCAAATCTGAACAAAACCCATCTAAATCATTCACTGATTCTCCGTTAATGCCCCTCACTGCTCCTGTATTTTCATTTGTTGTGATAATTCTATTCTTCTTGGTTACCCCCCACATGTGCTTCAAAACTCAGCTCAAGTATTGCCTCCCTGAGGGATGAAAAAGGACAGAACCAATGTCCTTCCTTTGCACCCTAAGTGCAGACCCATTACAATTCCTATCATAGTTCTAAAGTGATTTGCATGTTTATCCCCACCACACCCTGCCCCAAAGCTCACTTGAAGACAAAGACTTGTTCTCTGACACAGCCAGCACCAAAACCCAGGCCTGGCATATAAAGTTATTTGTCAATAAGTGGAGAAGGAAACAGAAGGTGGCTATCATTCCAAATTTATGTATTTATACAAAGAATTTTTTATATCGTTTTTTCTTTCTGTTTGCATATTTAAACACATGTATTTATATACTTTTTTGTTTACATGTGTAAATATTTAAGTTCACTTAGTGTTAACACCATTGTATTTTCTGAATTTTTAAATCTATAATACATACGTTTCCACATTTCTACATAGATACTATTCCATTGCCTCTTAAATCCAGAATTTCCTTTCCTTTCACAATTACAAACTCATATTCTGATCTCAGGCAATGTCTTTCAAAAACAATTTTCAGCTAGGTATTTTAATTTTAAGTCTGTAGAGTAAGTAACTGGGTTAGTTTATTTACTCAAAATGATTTTTACTTAAAAAATTAACTATCAAAAATGATTTACTAAATAGTGATCTATAGCTGGGATTATGGTTATCTTTAAAAACTGTTAAATTTTGGGGCGCCTGGGTGGCTCAGTTGGTTAAGTGACTTCCTTCAGCTCAGGTCATGATCCTGGAGACCTGGGATCGAGTCCCACAAGCAGGGGTAGAGAGAAGCAGGCTTCCCGCTGAGGGGCTCCCTGCTCAGCGGGAAGCCTGCTTCTCTCTACCCCTGCTTGTGTTCCCTCTCTGGCTGTGTTTCTCTCTGTCAAATAAATAAAATCTTAAAAAAAAAAAAAACTGTTAAATTTTAAGGTTAACTTGTTTAAATGATTAAATTTACTGTTACCAAAAAATTTGATGAATACAATTTTGCCTTCCAAGATTTGGGGATTTAACAGTGCCATCTGCCACAAACCTCGGTTGTGTTCTTTTTTCGTCTTGTGTTCTCTGAGAAATATATATAGTGAGTTTTTATTTTCGGATTTTCTGCAATATTGGCTTTGATAGCTGGAAAGCATATTGAAATGAAAAGTCAATGCAAAATTTTCTTTTTGCACGTATTATCAGAATTACTCTCCCTTAATGAGCAGGTATAACTTTTAAAAAGAATCAGAGTAGTAAGGTTTAGAGTATAGATTCCTCTTAGATTTCTGTTGCATTATCACTTCATGGTACTCTGTGTTTTACCTGCGTGGCATATATTATATTTTTAAGATTTCTCCTTCGCCCCCTCCATTAGCCTTTTTCTCCTTGCACAAATATTTATAAGTCGCTTCTATGTTTCAGAAACTGTGCTGAGTATGGGGAACAACACTTCTCACCTCAAGTAGCTATCGGTGTGGTATGGAATACAAGTAATACAGATAGCATGCTACAAAATGCTCCATGTATTAGGGTCCATGGTCAAAGGAAAGAGGCTGATACAAAAGTGAAAGTGAAGCAGAGCTTTATTTTGTGCCAAGCATCGAGAATTATACTGGCCCAGACGAGGGTCGCTTCCTAAGGGAGAGAAAGCGGCCCTGCCTATTCTTACAGGCTACCTTTCAGAGGGGAAAACTGCACCCAAGCTGACCCAATTCACATAGATTGCCTGAGTTAATTCTTTCACTCTGCTGTGATTGCTGTGATGATGAATACATTTAATCCCCACAGAGTAGTTTACCAGGGTCCGGGGAGTTAAGGGGCTTAACTGGTTGGGCATCTCTCCCAATCTGGCTTGCCTTTGTTTTCCAGGGGCCCTTTGCCCATTTCTTCCGAAGCTGTTTTTCTGAGTAAACAAGATGGTGGCCTGGATTTCTAAATAGGTCCTTACACAGGAAGGCAAAGGGCAGCTTTCGTAAGTAGAAATTTGCACGCAGAGGTGAGACGGAGTAGGATTTGTGAGATGAACTGAAGGTTTGAGAGTTGGAGATGGGGAAGTAGGATGTGTGAGGGCCTGGAGGCAAGAGAATATAAGGCATTGAGGGAATGGAGAGGAGCTCACTAGGTTGGAGAAGACAGTGGAGGGGAAAATGGCTACAAATGATGTTAATTAGGTAAGGAGAGGTCAAATTCACGTAAGAAAAGAAACAAAGGCAAAAGAAAGCTTAAATCTTTTTTTTTTTAAGATTTTATTTATTTATTTGACAGAGAGAGAGAGAGATCTCTGTAGTAGGCAGAGAGGCAGGCAAAGAGAGAGGAGGAAGCAGGCTCCCTGCTGAGCAGAGAGCCAGATGCGGCCTTGATCCCAGGACCCTGAGATATGACCTGAGCTGAAGGCAGAGGCTTTAACCCACTGAGCCACCCAGGCACCTGGAAACTTAAATTTCCTTACTACTTACAGTCCATTCACAAGTCGGTGAAATAGGCAGAGTCACATTCCTCTAGGGACTCAGCTGCCTCAATGTCAATACTTTGCTAAGGGCAAAAGACAATCTTAGCTCAACCCCCAGGATCCTGTAAGTCTACTTGAGCATATAAGAATTCTTCTGCAAACTTCCTTTCTCTCCCACCTTCCCCCTAAGATACACGTTGGCAATCATCCTCCAAGCATATGACCCACCGATATACATCTGAAGATTCTCATGACTGAGTTTTTACTAAACAGTAATAAATGACCTTTTCCTAACAACAGCCAGCCCCCTCAGGATCCTGGAAATCTTGTTTCCAAAAATACCTGGGAGGCTAACACTATCCCTAACTCCTCCCAACTTGAAAATCTAGAATGGGCCACTCCTCAGGACCCCAGGGCAGCTCCTTCTGCACATGGGTCCTGTCCCTGTGCTTTAATAAAACCCTTCTTGCACCAAAGATGTCTCAAGAATTCTTTCTTGTTCATCCACTTTGAACCCTAACATCTTTCCTACACCAAAATCATGAATAACAATAATGATCATAACATGGTGGTGATGTCTATTTCTAGGTACAATTGTAAGCACTTTACATGTGTTTACTAATTGAATTCTATGCGGTAGATACTATTATCAACTCCATTTTACAACTCCATACAACTCATTTTACATTGAGACACTGTATATAAACAGACAATGGTCAGACTACATATGTCAATGGAATTCTCACCTACAATCTTTGCAGCAACCAAAGTGGGGAGCAATTTGCTCAGGAAAGTCAGGATTTGGCAAATGACTGCCAGATTCCCTATCTTTTGTCCCTTATATACTGTGTAGGACCAACGAGAAAAAGCAATATATGCTTCTGAAATCAATCACATAGAATGCCCTGTTTGTACTTAGGCTACCTCCAGCCCCCATGGCAACAACTTCCAACCAGAGCATACCAGAAGCATTCCACCCACCCTTTTTTTTACTACAAATTTTCCTGCCAGCCTTGGAGTCTACTGAATTAAGTAATGCTGGCTGATTCTATAGTAAGATTTGAATATTGAATAGTCCCTGCTTATTCTCATTAAGGTGGTCTTTGTTTATTTCTACAGGCTTTAATCAGAGGAGTGTAACAATAAATAGGTAATTTAGTTTGCTGAGTAGAAATTGAACTGGAAATGTCTAGGATGAACTGGAAAGGAGTGGGAGACATCTGTAAAGGGCCTTGACTAAGGTACTGGCAACCGGATAGACAAAAGGGAATGCAATGAAAAACGTCAAGGAGGTGGGATCAGTGGGAGCTAAGGAGTGATCTGATTTGGTAGGAAAGAGAAGAAAAGGTGATGATGACTCCTGGACTTGAGGAATCAAAGAAGTAGTGACACCCTTTGCTGAGACAGGAAAGGCTGGAGAAAGAGGCTTGAGTTGAGGCTGAAGATAAGTTAAACTGGGGGGTAGAGATTTCCAAATCAGAGGCTTCAAGTAATAACTGGAAGAGTTTAGGTAAATGAGAGCACACAGCAGAGTGAAGCAAAAGAGGACATACAGGGGTAAGTATCAAAATAATTGCTGTTAACATCAAAAGATAGTTAGGGAGAATTGTAAAAACATTTAATAAAACCTTTTAAGATCAAAAGTTTAATAAACTGCTTTGAAGAAAATTAGACCCTCACTTAGTTATAGGATGAACTTATTTTCCCATTTTACCAACAGACATGTCAAACGGGAGAAATCCTCATTTGATAAATAATTATAGGTAAAGGAATTACCATTTACTGTGGTCTTTTTATATGTCTGGTATTTTATATCTTTTTTTATGTGTCTGGCACTTTCTTTTTCTCTCTTTCCCTGTCTCTTTCTTTCTTTCCCTCTCTCTCTCCCTCTTCCTTTTTCTCCCTTTCTCTTCTTTCCTTTTTCCCTCCATCCCCTTTCTCTCTCTCTCTCTCTCTCTCTCTCTCTCTCTCTCTCTCTCTCATTCTCTCTCTCTCTTACTAGGTAGGCTCTATGCTCAATATGGGGCTTGAACAAATGACCCTGAGATCAAGAGTCGCATCCTCTACCAATAGAGCCAGCCAGGTCCCACTCCCCCCCCCCCTTTTTTTGTAACCTTATATCTTAATTAGTCCTCAGCTTTACCACATAAACTTAGTATTATTATCTGTTGATGAAACTGGGGCCTTACTTGTTAAGGTCACAAAGCTAGTAACTGGGCTAGCAGGTCTGTCTGATGCAGAAGTGTTAGTTCCTTGCACCTTAGTTCTCTGCCTGACTTCTCGACTGAATGCAGAGGTTATTTCTAGCAATTACTCCAAAACCACATAGGCAAGTTTAATGACACAGTCCATGACAGTATTACAGACAGAGGCAGGATAGGATATCAACTAAAAATTGTGGAGGTTTTCAGAGGGAGAGCAAATTTGGGCAAGGAAGCTCAGCCATGATACCTATGCAAGTCAAGTAATCACAATTTATTTATTCTATAAATATTTTTTGAGTGCCTACACTGCATCAGATATTGTTCTAAACACTAAAGATATGTATTGAATAAAACATACAAAATCTCCTGCTTTCACACAGAATAAAAATATTTTGTTTTATACAGTGAAGAAAACCATTAAGGAAACAAAAAGACAACCACTGAATAGGAAAAGATATTTTCAAATTATATATCTGATAAGGGGTTAATATCCAAAATATATAAAGAACCTATATAACTCAACACCAAAAACCCCCCAAACAATCCAATTAAAAAATGTATAGAGGACCTAATGATATTTTTCCAAAGAAGACACATAGATGACCAATACACATGAAAACAACAAGAACATTACTAATCATTAGGAAAATGCAAATCAAAATCATAGTGAGATATCACCTTATTCTTGTCAGAATGGCTAAAATAACAAAGACAAGAAATAACTAGTGTTAGTGAGGATGTGGAGAAAAAGGAATCCTTGTACACTATTGGTAGACTGTAAATTGGTATAGTCACTATGGAAAACAACATGGAGGTTCTTCAAAAAGTTAAGTAAAACTATCTTATGATCCAACAATACCATTCCTGGGTATTTACGCCAAAGAAAACAAAACACCAATTTCAAAAGATATATGCAGCTCTATGCTTATTGTAGCATTATTTACAATAGCCAAGATATCAAAGCAACCAAAGTGTTCAATGACATATGAATGGGTAAGGAAATGAAGCATATACCTACAATGGGATATTATACAGCCACGAAAAAGGACGAGCTTGTGCCATTTGTGACAACATGGATGGACCTAGAGGATATTATGCTAAGTGAAATAAATCAAACTTAGAAAGATAAATACCATATAATTTCACTTATAAGTGGAATTTAACAAAAAAATAAATAAACAAAAAGCAGAATCAGATCTATAAATACAGAGAACAAGCTGGTTGTCAAAGGGGAGAGATTGGTGGGAATAGGCAAAATGGGTGAAGGGAAAAAGAAGATATAGGTTTCCAGTTATAGAATGAATAAATTACGGGGATGAGAGGGACAGCACAGAGAATATAGTCAATGATACTGTATCGATGACTGACAGATGGTAGCTACGCTTGTGGTGAGCATAGCATCATGTACAAACTTGTGAAATCACTGTCTTGTATAGCTGGAACCTTCTAGCCCTTAACAAATAAGCCCCCAGCTTCATCAGCAGGAAAATAATACTAAATTTATATGGTAAAGTTGAGTACTAATTAAGATAAAAAGTTTAAAAAAATTTCTACTCTGAGGGGTGCCTGGGTAGCTCAGTTGGTTAAGTGACTGCCTTCGACTCAGGTCATGATCCTGGAGACCCAGGATCGAGCCCTGCATTGGCCTCTCTGTTCAGCAGGAAGCTTGCTTCTCCCTCTCTCACTCCCCCTACTTGTGTTCCCTCTCTAGCTGCATTTCTCTCTGTCAAATAAATAAATAAAATCTTAAAAAAAAAAATTCTACTCTGAGCTCAGAGTCATGGGGGAGAAGGACACATAAGCATTAAGATAAATTTCCTATACTTCAGGAGCTCACATTCTAGAGGCAGAGACAATATTTAGACAAATAAAACAACTGCCAACATAACACAAGTGATAATTAGGGGAGAAATGGTGTGACTCAGACCTAGGACTACACTCATTTATGAGAGGATTTGTGAGGGTGAAGATAAATGGGAAGCACGTCCTATTGGGAGAGTACTTTATGTTGGAGAGCCAGGATCTGGAGGTAGGGTAAGGTTTAAATTCAGGACAAAGGGGAGGGCATTCATTCAGTAAATAATATCATCTCTTGAATACCAGGTATTGTGCTGGGTGCTACTGGGGAATCCTGGGAGATTACAGGAGACACTAAAAGGAAAAAAAACAAGCAAGAATTCTGCCCTTGTGGCACTAAGCAGAGCATTCAGTACTGATCAATTCAGATTATGCATTGGAAAACCCTGAAAACACAACAGAGTGGACCTGAGGCACTTTAGGGATGGCAGAGACCTTGGACATCATCTGGTTCAGTGGTTTTGAGACTGAAAATCACTTGAGAGAGCTTTGTAAAAAGTCCTAGACTCCATACCAAGGATTATGATTCAGTAGATGTGAGTTAGGGCCCAGCTATGTAGTTTTTTGAACTCCTCAGACAACTGTGATGGTCACCCAGCTTTGGGGAATTCTCATCTAACACAGGCTTGTTTTATAGGAAAGGTAACAAAGCCTAGAGAATTAAGTAATTTGGTCAGTGCAATTATATTTGGTGAGGTAAGCAATAAGAAGCTACCACGGAATCCTAAAGAGGGATAAGGCTCAGAGGGAGGAAGACAATCAAGTGGTATTTATGGGAAACAGATTGGAAAGAGATGGAGAGGTGCTGACTAGGATGTGACATTAATCCAAGATTGACTGAAACCTTGGGGTGATAGGAAAAGAGATCAAGTAGTTCATTTAAACTCCCCTTGGTGTCTCTTCCTTGTCTTTTACCACATAATCAGACCTGGGGGGTAGGGTTGGAATTTTGTTTTACTGTTGTTATTTTGTTTTATAATGTGAATTCATATGAAACTACCTCCTAGATCTTTCCAGGTGTTAACTGGGAAATTCTATAGCACCATTCATATCCTACTGCAGTTATAATACACAAAGCATTGCTATTTAGAGTGGGAAATGGGGACTTATAACCAGTTGCAATGGCATCATCACCTGGAAACCTGTTAGAAAGGTAAAATCCAGGGCTCCTCCCCAGGCCTACAGAATCATAATCTGCATTTTAATAAGATCCCCAGGCATTCCAAATGTACATTACAGTTTGAGAAGCACTGCTCTAAAGTGCTTCCAATTCTTTAGAATGAGAGCAACATTAAAATAAATACGAAATAGATAAAGGTAAACAATTTTTGACTTCAAGCATAGGACAGAGCTGGCTTAATGAACTAAGGCAGACTCTCCAAAGTCACCTTTAGCTACCAGAATATACTGTCTCTCAAACGTTCCAAGAGTTGTAAGAGTCTTTCCTCCACTGGTCTGAAGCAAAAAGTCTAAAAGTTTATCATTTTAATGATGGCAAAGTCTGCTAGACCCTACTCTGAGTAAAGAAACTGAGAAACTCTGTTAACTTCTCACAGCCTTAGGGTCCTCATTTGTTAAAAAAAAAAAAAAAAAAAAGCCACAAACAAAACCCCAAAAGAATGATCATTTCTCCCATCTCTAAAAAGTTTTTATTTCAGAGAGAAACTGCCTTCTTCTGCTCCAATAATTTAAAAAATGTTAATCCTTCTACAAATAGTTATTAACCAGCTAGGAATTCAAATAGAAATCAATTTCTTCCTGGATGACAATCCAAGGTTCTGTAAGGAGAGGTAAGAATGAAAGAAGAGGAAAAAAGAAAGGGAAGGGAGAACACACACACACACACACACACACACACACAGGTTTACTTGTTTTGCTTTACTTGATAATGTTGTAGACTATTTTGGCAACGGCTTGTTAAAAAGTATTTTCCATTTTTTCTTTTTAACCCATACTAACCTACCTCATCTAACCTTGCCGCCGCCCCTACCCGTCCGCTCTGGCCACCCCGCCCCTCACCACCTTTCTTAGGTGAAGGAACAAGGAGAGCCATCGGATACCGAATTCACTTACTTCTGAGTTGTGCTGTGTCGAGGAGAAAGGCGGTAGAGTTGAGACACCCTGCAGCCCTGGCGGTGGAGAGTTGCTGTTCCTAAAAGTCCTTCACCTCGCCCAAGTGGAATATTTCCACAACGCTGATTAGGTAAATTCCCCTAGCACCCGCTCCTCCTCATGAAAAGTGCTGTTGCTCCACAGGTTACTACAGTGTGAAATTCAGACGGTATTCTGCTCAAACTTAATCCCAAGGAAGAGGTCCCCAGTCAACTGGCCACTCCCAAGGAACTCTCCAAGGTCCCAGGATGTGGACGTAGGAGACAGGGTTCCTGACGCAGCTTGAGACGAACAAAACCTCAAAAGGAATTCCCACAGGAACCCCACGCCATCAGGTGTGAGGAGGCAGGGCAGGATTCCTCCATAGTATTTACGTTTTAGGGTTTGATCAATACTCTTAGGGAGGAGCAATGGGATCTTACTATGTTAACGACTTGGATTTTCTAAACACTTCGGACACCAGTGGAGATCCAGCCAAAGGTTCCGAAGTGAAACATCTTAACAGACCAACTAGGAAGACTTAATCTTGTATTCAAAATAAAAGTTAACTCAAAACCAAATACAGTAAAATATATAAATTCTGCTCTCTCTCGATGCACTGCGATTCCACCACCAACTTCTTATTTCATATGAAAACGAGGCTAATTTCTAATTCAACAGCGTTTTCCTCCTCTCTAGGTGTAAGTTTTAAAGTAGCAGCAAATTTAAACACGAGAGAATTTACGCCTACATCAAGAACATCGCTTGATAACAGGTATCTACATATAAGTCGAGTGGAAACAAAACGGTCATCAAATCCATTTTTTTTCCACTAAAAACGTTTCCTTGACCCCAGGACCTTCGTAGTCACACTTTTCTAAAGAAGAGAGGCAAAACCTCGCTCACTCTGTTTAGCGATGCTCCGGAGAAGCTCGCGCCGCAAGTCCCCAGAGAGGTTGGCTGACGACAGCCAATCCCTCCCTCAGGCGTCGCAGTTCTCCGAGGCATCAGCTCGGCTCTTGGAACTTCGGTCCCGCGGGCTCGGATAGTTTCCAGTCCAGCCCCCATTTCCGCTCTTGCTGCCCCCAGTCCTCGTCCCCGCCCCCAGATATCAGTTCGCAAAGCACAGACACCCGCCCATACCTGCGCTTCCTCGTCGTCGGTCACCACCCCGACCACAGGGATGTAGCGAGGGCTGCTGGACCTGATCTTGCCCCCGGGCTCCTGGACCTCCGCCGTCGCCGCGGCCTCCGCTACCGACATGGCTGCAGTTGCGGAGTGAGAGATGGGAGGAAGGGTCCTTCTGTCCTACACTGTTCCTTTTAGCTGCAGGATCCAAAGAGGACCCGCCACCGAAAAGGAAAGGACGCCTGAGCGCCGCTAGAGTCGCGAAAAGCCCCGGGGGTCCGGCAGTGGCCCCGGCCACCGCGAAGCCACCCTCATCACCCGGCCGCAGCCCACCGGCAGACTTGGGCTCTAGCCCGCAGGCCGGTTGTTAACAAGCCAGCGCGTTGCTAGGGGCGGAGCCGGGGCTGCAGCCGCGCCGGTTCTTACGGAAGCCCGGGGAGCCAAAATACCCTAAATAACGTATATCTCCACGCTTGCAGTGTCGGGTTTGCTCGCGTTTGGGAAGGAAGAGGCATTGGAAGACCTCGGTACGTAGCAGTGAAGTGTTCCCTTGGCGTTATGTGTCTCGGTCTCAGTGTGCCCTGGGCCTTCTTAAATCAATAATGACTGGGTGAGAGATGAGAGGTGGACGTCGGACGCGAAGAGTGTTGGGTGTTGGATACGTAGTGTTAGAAGCGGAGCAGTTTATCACATTGCAGAGAAGTGACCAGTGTCCCTGACATTGCCTGCCTTTTACCTCTTCTGTACTTTAGTAGCTCTACCAGAGAGTTAAATAACAAACAAGGTATTGTACGCAGTGTTACAGGCTTTTGAGTCAAATCATGGACTCTAGAGCACGCTAACCCATGGAAGCCCCACTTTTCCCATCTTTTCTCATCAGTTTTTCATTTTTCTTACCAATAGGATTGTTGTAAGAGCATAGAATGGTATGGTAGTTTTATAAAACCATGCTTGGCATATAATAAGTACCCAGGTAAATGGTCAGGAGTATCATTATCTTTATTATTGCTGTGTTATCTATCCATCGTATCCTGAGTAATCACACAAGAAGGGTCGAGACTTTAATGGAAAGCTGCTCGTGATAATCATCAGTATAACTTTATCACCCCCAAAAGCGTGGCTACGAAAACTTATCTTAAAATCCTTTAAACCATTTGATCTTTTTTTTAGCCTTCAGAAACTCTTCAAGATTTAAACATGAGTTTTTATATTGTCTAGAAAGTTTATGGCCTTAAAAATTACATAACAAACTTCCTGAAAATAAATTTCACTTCACCTCCAAGCATTTCTCTTCTCATTTGTAGAATGAGTTGATTAGTGATTTCTAAGGTTCCTTAACCAGTTCAAACATTTGACATTTGACTGAAAGACATTTCCAGGAATACAAATGAAAAGAAACAGAAAGGGGCACCTGGGTGGCTCAGTCAGTTAAGCATCTGCCTGCAACTCAGGTCATGATCCCAGGCTCCTGGGATGGAGTCCTGCATTGGGCCCCCTGCGCAGCGGGAAGTCTTCTTCTCCCTTGCCCTACTCCCCTGCTTGTGTTCCCTCTCTTGCTGCCTCACTCTCTTGCTGCCTCTCTCTTGGTCAAATAAATAAAATCTTAAAAAGAAAAAAAAACACAGAAAAACTAAATTGGGCATGGCAGCACCTGATGGAAATCACAGACCAAAAAAACCCCACAAAACAAAACAAAAAAAAGCTTTTTTGAAAGAGAATTGAGCATCTCTAGTAACTGTTTCCTCCCTTAGCTTCATTCTTCCACTTTCCTCATCTCAAGTTCCTTGAAACTGCCCTGAGGTCACCAACACTTGTGGCTAAAGTCTGGACACTTTCCTGTCTTTATCTTCCTGTACTTACCTCTAGTATTTTACCCTGTTGACCACTGTACCTTTCTTCTAACTCCCTTGCCTCGACTTCAGCATTCTTTTTTTTCTTTTATCTTTACAGCTACTCATTGGTGATTTTAGAGCTCCTCTCAGACCTTACACCTAGAGGTGGGTTCAGTATGTCTAAGGGTGCTATTACTCCAGGAGAGTGTAAAGGGTGTGCCAAGTGTATTAATGCCAGCTAAATTGCTGTTGCACATTCCAAATATACTGCATCAAAAGGAGACAAATTACTTGAATAAACACAATGGAATTCTGTGACAATGGCACCCAAAACCAAGGTAGTAGCAGAGAGCTGACTAGATGATTTATTTTTTTGTGTGTTGAGCCTGGCATCTCAGGAGAAGGAAAGATGAAGAGGAGGGATGTGAAGAAAAATTTTCCACTTAAAGCAGAGTTTATCTGGGGCTTATCAACTGACTATTGTGTTTCAGGACAATAGGCTGGATCTGGTAAAGGTCCATAAACCTCAGTGACTGGAAAGTCACACTCTCCTCATTAGACTTAATTGCAGACACTTTCCTGACATATGAACACAAGGATTTTTATTTTACTTCAGTTGTTTATGAATCTATATATTCAATCTGTCCTATATCCAGAGCACCAGTTTCCAGTGCTTAATTAGCATAACTCCCATGAGCTTCCCCTTTCTAGTGCTTAAAAACTTTTCTCCTGAAATTTTTTTCTCACTGAAATTCTTCATAGAAATTGGCTCCCTTACCGGGGAAGTTAAAAGATCCGAGTTTGGGTTTTTTTGTTTGTTTGTTTTTATTAGCTCTAACGAATGGTATTTGTTATACTCTGAGAGTGAGAAGCAACCAGGTGGGAAGCAACCGGGATAAAAGTCCCAACACTCCACATTCAAGCCATCTTGAGTGAATTAGTTGTTTTATGGAACTACCAAGCTTCTTCCTGCGTTACCTTTGCATATGTAGTACATGGGACGGTCTGCAGATGTCTGGCTCCCTATGAAACTTGGCTCATGTGACTTTTGGGAAGAAGCTTCTTTATATCCTCTGTTAGATGCCATTTTGTCATTCAGTTTTGTACTCACCACTTAGTGGTATTTATTGACTCAGCTGCCCAACCCCTTCCTACTAGAGACTTTTGAAAGCAAGTGGAATCTTTTATCCAGATTTGCACTCCACACCCTCAGCATAGTATCTAGAGTAGTGTTTCTCAATATTTAGCATGAGTCAGAATCATTTGGAAATCTAATTAAAACCAACTCCTGAGTCTCACCTCCAGAGTCAGCTTCAGTTAGGTCTGGGTGGGGTCCAAGGCTTTGCACGTGGAACAAGTTGCTATGTGATATTATGCTTCAGGTCTGGCAAATAAGACTCAATAAATGTTCATTAAATTATAAATTATTTTTTAAATTTGATTTGAAGCCAAATTAAAGCATTTCATAAGCTACCCATAGTAAGGTAAACACTACATCCTAGTTACCCAAAATGAGGTCCTTGAGTGCTTGCTGGGAATGCAGAAGTTCTGACTCCAGTAGGGACCCAGTGAAGAAGAATCTCCATTTTAACTAGATTGCCAGGTAATTAGTATGCACATTAGTATTGAGAAGCACTGGTCTAGTGTGTAGATACATGTGTCTTCATTAGTATTCTTTTGGAGTAGGTTTTTTTTTTTTTTTTTTTTTTTTTAGGATTTTATTTATTTGAGACACAGAGGATGAGCAGGGTTTAGAGGGAGAGGGAGAAGCAGAGTCCCCGCTGAGCGGGGAGCCCTTCATTGGGCTTGGTCTCAGGACCTCAAGATCATGACTCAAGCCAAAGGCAGATGCCCAACCGACTAAGCCACCCAGGCACCCCTACTCTGGAGCAGTTTTAACAATCTCCATAAAACTGGCTTTCACAGAATATTCCATCTGTGTATTTTCCATGTCCTTTGTTTTCTTACTGATGATGATATTGGGTGTATTTGCTTTTCTTTTTGTTAAGCACACCAATTAAGCCTTTAAAAAGCTTTAAGTGGGGGCACCTGCATGGCTCAGTTGGTTAAGTGACTCTTGGTTTTAGTTCAGGTCATGATCTCATGGTTGTGGGATCAAGCCTCATATCACGTTTTGTGCTACTGGGAGTCAGCTTCAGATTCTCTCTCCCTCTCCCTCTTCCATCCCTCCCTCTCTTTCTCTCTCTGTCTCTCAAATGAATAAATAAAATCTTTTAAAAAAGTGTTAAGTGTTTAAATTAGGTAGTGGGTTTAAATGCAATCATTATTCATGGAACCTTGTTTAAAGGTTTTTTTTTTTGTTTTTTGTTTTTTTTTTAATTATTTGACAGAGAGAAACACAGCCAGAGAGGGAACACAAGCAGGGGGAGTGAGAGAGGGAGAAGCAGGCTTCCTGCCCAGCAGGGAGCCCGATGTAGGACTCGATCCTGGGTCTCTGGGATCATGACCTGAGCCGAAGGCAGTCGCTTAACCAACTGAGCCACCCAGGCGCCCCTGGAACCTTGTTTAATACAGATTTCTTAAGGCTGTACGTCAAGGGCACAGGACATTTTCCAGACACCAGAACACAAAGGGATGTAAAGGTGAAATGACTATTGAAATGGTAAATTATTTCAGCAAAAAGATAGTAGTAAAGAAACATATGAGAAGTAAATTAAAGAATAGAAATGCTTCATTCTGATAACTATTTTGCAGAATTTAACATCTCTGTTAAGATTACAGATTATAGGTGGCGCCTGGGTGGCTCAGTTGGTTAAGAAACTGCCTTGGGCTCAGGCCATGATTCTGGAGACCCCGGATCGAGCCCCACATCGGGCTCCCTGCTTGGTGGGGAAGCCTGCTTCTCCCTCTCTCACTCCCCCTGCTTGTGTTCCCTCTCTATCTGTGTTTCTCTCTGTCAAATAAATACAATCTTTAAAAAAAAAAAAAAAGATTACAGATTATAATTTCTTAAGAGCAGCTGTAGATTGAAGATTAGATGTTTTAATGATATATTGACCTATGTACATTTTCTACTTTTTATTTTATTGAAATTCAGTTAGCCAGCATACAGTACATCATGAGTTCCAGATTTTTTACTTTTAAAATATGGTATATTTTTAACTTAAATAAATGTAATATTAAGAAATATCACTGTCCTGATATTTTTTCTGATACTTGTTTGCACACTGCCTAATTAGCATTGTTTAGTAAAATTATAATTATGCATTAGTACAACTTAGAATGTTTCTATTAAGTATTTTAGATAACATATGAATTTGGTAGTCTCTAAACTAATGCCAGATGTTCCAAATGTTCAAGCAAATGTTATTCCTTTGTGAGTCAGTGTAATCTATTTTAAACAGAATTTTTATAGCACATAAAATGTAATTAGAGTATAGTCTTAGTAGGTTAGCTTTAGGGGAATTATATAACAGAAAGAAAACATAAAGCTGAAATTTCAACTACTTTAGTGTTCTAAAAAATCTTTCAGGTTGATTGTTACAGAAACAAAGCCTAAGAGAGAAACAAAAGTAACTACATCTTTCCAACAGAATCATTAGTTCAAGTTTGGGAGTAAGAAATACATGGAACTTGGGTGCCTGGGTGGCTCAGTGGGTTAAGCCTCTGCCTTCGGCTCAGGTCCTGATCTCAGGGTCCTGGGATGGAGGCCCGCATTGGGTTCTCTGCTCAGCAGGGACCCTGCTTCCTCCTTTCTCTCTGCCTACCTCTCTGCCTATTTGTGATCTCTCTCTCTCTGTCAAATAAATAAATAAAATCTTAAAAAAAAAAAACAAAAACAAAGAAATACATGGAACAGAAAACAAAAGTAAAAGAACAGCCATCTCTGGAGTCAATGATTCTAATAAAAAATGCTAATAATAATCCAAATTGCAAGTGATTTAAAAATAAGAATGTGGAGGAGCTATTCATGCTTAATGGAGAAACTAAATCAATGGTAATATGTAAATGAAATGAATTTATGGAACAAATCTTACCTGATCAAAGCTTCAGTCCCATGACAGGAATATTCCATGAAATGAAAATGCTCTCAAGCTCTTAAAACTAAAAACGATTTTATTTACATGGTGGGAGGTTATAGGTAGTACTCTCAGGATAGAACCGTCTCTATGGTGGAGCAGGATTAATTAGACAGGTTTATTCCAATGATATTAATTATTCAGGTTTTCTATGACTTGACTTGCTCTGATTCCATAGGTTCTATATTAATTTGCTAGGGCTGCCAAAATAAATATCACAGACTGGGTGGCTTACACAATAGAAATTTTATTTCCTCACAGTCTGGAGACTAGAAGTCCATGGTTAAGGTGTCTGAGATTGGTTTCATTCTTGAGGCCTCTATTCTGACTTAACAATCCCTGCACATTTGATCACCGTGAATTTGCCCTATCTGAATTTTGAGCCTTCAGGGCCTGACTTTGTCGAAATCATCATTTATGTCATGTTTCATTTTCTATTTGAAGAATCCACTACCAAAGTTCATTCTCCAACCTAGGTTTCCTAGAGCCTACCATAAACAAATGACAAATATTTACCTGCTGCCACTTTATTGGGTGGCACTCTCTCTAGCTGGTCAGGAGAAGAGAGAAGTTGAGGCAGGCAAATATGGGTGTTACTGAGCTGGTCATAGCTTCAGAACCAATGCAGTTTAATTAACTGCTCAGTCTTTTATGATATTTTCATGGAGGCCAGAATTACTGCCCTAAGGAACAGTTTATCTGGGGGAAAGGAAGGGAGAATTTATCTACCCGCTCCCTCTTGTGCTACATCTCTTTGGTCGAAGAGCACCCTCAGGTTGGGTTGCCGAATTTAGCAAAAACAAACAAAGTCCCATGCAATATTTGTAATAGAATTACATAAAGAATTCATTGTTTGTCTGCATTTCAGATTAACTGAGTGTCCTGTATTTTACTTGGCAACTGTACTCTCAGGACATTAACAACCTTGCATTTCTTGGCAGCTGCAGAGGAAGCCAGAGCTTCCCCGGGTCCCGTGCACAGGCACCGGTGCCAGTTTCTCCTTAAGATGGTGTGGCAGTGGTGGTGATGATGGCCAGGAGGCAAGGCAAGAGGTAGAGCCAATGACGGGGAACAGTGTGGGCAGAAGGGTGCAGGCACAGCTGCATGTGTGTAGGGTGATAAATAACAGAATTTTCTCTAAAGATGAGTCAACATTCATTATCTCATTAGTATCTGTAGAACCATACTGCATCAGACACTGGAAATAAACTAGTGAATAAGACAGTTTTTGCTATCAGGGAGCTTACAAAATATAACTTAACTATTATGTTGATCCCTGGTTTCAAGATATTTAATGAATGCTAGTAAAATGAAATAAATTTTTTGAAGATTTTATTTTTAAATAATCTCTGCACCCAATGTGGGGCTCAAGCTCATAATCCCGAGATCACGAGTTGCACACTCCACTGACTAAGCCAACCAGGGTCCCCTGAAATAATTTTTAAAATACCACTTCATTAGATGGATATTTTGCTAAATGACTACCCTGGCAAAAGCAAACAAAACCTCCAAAACTACTCCATGTATTGCTTTCTAGATCCTTCTACAAAGAAATAGATGGTCTCCATCAAATACTGGAATTATTATTCAGCAAGAAAGAAAAATCCATTTGTATGTAACACTTCAAAAAAGAAGTTAAAACACATTAAATAATACTTTTTATTTAGATGTTTATAAGGCATATCTATGAGACTGATATAAAATGGCATGTAATTTGATAGCACAATTTTGGAGATTACAGTTTTAGCAAATACCTATTACACAGTCATAAAGAAGATGGTATTTTCCAAGCAGATACAAAATACCTAATGAAAGATCAAAGCAAGAAAATGAATATAATTAATCAACAATGGACAATCAATTCTAACATGAGTTGCACATTATCCTTTAAAAATTTTTAAAGGTAAGATTTACTGCAATCTAGTTCATTCAGAGTGTTAACCAGTATCACGACAAAGAACAGAAGGCCAGAATGGATTAGTTCTGACTTCATATACCAAACCCAAATAGACAGTGGGTCAGACATAGGAAAAGGGAGAGTCGGATAGTGAAGGAGTCAAGATCTTTCTAATTTCTAACCCGCATTCTTTAGGGTATGGCCTCTGTCCTTTGGAACATTTGCCATGCCTCCTGTTGTATCCACAATTCTGGCATCAAGATGGAGGAAGATGATAAAGAACACATGCTGCTTTTCTCTGAAGAGACTTCTAGGAAGCCACCCAGATGTCCCCCTACATCTCACTGGCCAACACTCAGTCCCATTGGGATATGTAAGGGCAGTGTAGTAATGTGATGGGCAACAGCTTTTAAAGTAGGGTAACCAGACATTGGGAGACAACTTCCAGTCCCTGTGCAGGCTGGATATCTGCAAAGCTATGAAACACCTTCAAGGAAAATCTTCAGAGGATACTTCCTTGAAGTTGGCAATTTGAAAATCAAACAAAAGCACCTGTTTCAGTAATTTAATTTAGTCTATCCAGCCACTGGGCGAATCCTATATGTATACTCTGCCCTAAGTTTGGATGACTGCATGAAAGCCAATGATTCTGAAAATCAAAACAAAACAAAACAAAAAACCCCACAGTATCTATGTGTGTTAGGCTGAACTAAATATTGTTTTGGTATTATATGAACAGAATCTCTGAAAATTAGCACTTTATAATTTTCTTGCATTAAAAAAATTAAAGAACCCATTCATTCCTATAAAATTCACTGTTCAAAGGTAAGAACAGACTGTGTTTCCACTAAAATCAGTACAGGTTCATTTAGAGCAATTACATATACTGAATATTTACCAGAATTTGTTTTACTGACTTTTGAACAATTGAGGGTAGAGCATCTCATTTTTATGACAA
Organism: Spilogale gracilis; assembly: GCA_004023965.1. Lineage (NCBI taxonomy): Eukaryota > Metazoa > Chordata > Mammalia > Carnivora > Mephitidae > Spilogale > Spilogale gracilis. Next base: position 76,004 of record PITA01003987.1, read on the forward strand.
CACATCACAAGTAGAAATCTTAACATTGAACCGAGGCATATTATACTATATATAGCAATGTTTTAAGTCAGGAATTCACAAAATAATTTCAACACTAAATTTTAGGCTGTTTCAATATTTACTTCAAAACAGAGATTCTATAGACTAACACAGGTTCAATGTTCACAGTATTACTAAAGAAATAGTTATGAGTTACAATAATGGGTATTTTTATTTAAAATATCACATAAGAAATCTTGCATTTCACAAATAAACCTCTACTTGAGGGCAAAGCTCTTTGTACAGAATTTATTATGAAATAGTTTAATGGTAAAAGAATTAAAATTTTATCATCTTATGTAAGATAAACAATACAAAAAGTGGATATGATATATTCTTGAAGCCCTTTTCCACAAATAAATTTCATAATTTATAAGTATGAATATACCTTAAATTACTATTAACAAATTAATTTTGAAAGTAAAATTCCTTAAGTCAAGATTAGGCTAATTTATAAGAAATTAATCAGGTAGTTCAATACTGGAGCTCACTAGCCAATTCTGTATGTAGCACAAAATAATTATCTCTGATAAATACCTATAAATATAATTTCTTCATACTTTAAAATATTTTAAAATTTAAATAAAAATCTCTACATGTAGACAGTCTGGGCTAAATTTCCATATATGCTTTGAAAAATATATGTCAGCATGAATATAATCTTATTTAAACATGATTTTAAATATTCTCAATAGAGGAGACATATGAAATCTGCACACAAAAGCTAACTAGCATGATTCAGCCCAAGATTATTTTCCTCTTAGGAAAATATTACTTAGTTTTTTTGCATAGGATTAAGACTGGGTATATTTTCTACATTCTTATAATTTTCTCAGGGGCATTTCTCAAAATACACATTAGGAAACAAACCCCACTATTTTAAAGTTCCCACCCCTTCTCACACCTAGGAAGAGCAGAATTCAGTCCCACTTCTGAGGCCAGAGTAATGACTTTAAAAAAAAGTGATTATGAGAAATAATGACTAAGAAAAATATGCTGGTAGAAAATGGTAAAATAAGGCAATTAAAAGTAAAATAAATAAAAGTCAATATTTCTGTATTTTTAGAAAGGCTTTTAAACATTTAGAATTACACTGAATATATTACATTTATTCTGAAAGTTCAAAATTATTTCATCTTTGTGGTATTAATAGATGTTATCATTTGAAACAAAAGTTACATTGTTTTTTCACATTTTCAAAGGCCCCATTTAACTGTAGGAGTGCCAATGTTATTTATACTATTGGCTACTTAATATACACATGCAACAATTTAATTCAATAGTCATCTCACTTTTTTAAATATTTCATTGTATTTTCACATAAAATGGTGAGAGCATAGTCTTGAGAGAGTGAAACTTGAGGAACGAATACTGAATATATGCCGTTAATTTCAGCAGTGTGCTATAGCAGTTTATGGGTATTTTCCTTTAAAAGTTATCACCCAACTGAATTCCTACTATGGGCTAGTAAGTAAGCGATTATCAAGAGGGAAATAACAGAATTAAAATAAAGAAAATGGAGAGCTCAAATAAGAAGAACAAGATACTTAAATTAACCAAGAAGAGACCACCAGAGAATCATGAGAGATCTACCAAACTGACAGCATGCAGCAGAGGGAAAGAGCCAGTGGGTGGCTCAGTAGGGTAAGTGTCCAATCCATGATCTTGGTTCCAGGTCATGATCAGGGTCTTGAGATCAAACCCTTGGGTGTGCAGCCTCTCTCTCCCTCTCCACCCTCCCCCAAACTCCTTTTATTTGGGCAGCTGCATTCAGTAGTATCTCAATGGGTAGGTGTAGAAATGTTATAATTTCAGGATATATAATTACATATGGCATATACTTGCATCTTATCTGCAGCTTTCTAGTTTAATGAGGAAAGAACAAGTGGGAAAAATGTTGGGTGTTCTCATCAAGGTTTGAGCAAAATGTAATTTTAACGTGGAATGTCAGCAGTGAAAAATTTTATGAATAATTTGTATGATTATATGTCTCATGAGTAGATTTATAATTAACCACTTTTCTTAATATCCTTCATGCTTGCAAACTGCTCCCTAATGAAGGGTTGAACAGGAGGACTTCTCAAGAAGAGGAAAAGGGATGACCAACTCTACAGGGATTTTTTTAAAGATTCTGGGGGATCTCAGCCATTCATTAAAACTGCTATGGTCCTATCTCTGCAGGAGTCCCTCACTGCATAGGGAATCATATGGACCACCATGAGTCTCCAGGGTCATGTCCCAGGCAAGATCCTCTTGCAAGTTAAGGAACTGTAGATTATCTGAAATAGGACTGCCTAGACTTGAATGCTGGCTCAGTTTTTTAATGAACTGCATGATCTTGGGCAAATTACTTTTCTGTCCTTCAGTTTTCTCATACATGAAATGAGGATAATAACTACCTCTGTTATGGGGTTGTTGTAAATAATAACATGGGATAATACAGATAAAGTGCTTAGAACAGTGCCTGGCATGTTATTATCCCTCAGTGAATGTCAGTAAAATCTTATAGCAGATAGAGTGGGGACTGGCCAGCATGTAACAATGTAGGTCAGCTGACCAACAACTACTGGTGGGTAGACTTCATACCTTCCCTCTAACTGGAAACAACTGTAAGATTCCCAGGCTTGGTACCATATTAGAAAAATCACTTTTGGAAGCCAAATACCATGGTCTTCTCCCTAAGCAACCTAATAACATGCAAATGAAACTGGTCTGTTACAAGATAAGGAATAAAATCTTTCATAAGGTACATATTATCAGTATGCATTTCATGTCTCCATTGCATTTCAAATATAATTTCAGATTCGATTTTTTTTACTTTGTGTTCACAGATTACAGTGGTTCATACAATTAATTACATTCTTCAAAACTGATCTTATGAGAAAAATATAGGAATGTTACCATTTACCCTTACCAAGGTGCTAATGTAATGTGACCTTTCTTAAAGTTAATGCATGATTACGCATTTTTATTTCTTGAGTTGGATAACAATTAAAACCTTAGGTAAATTTCAGAAAGAAAAAACCCATATATCCGTGAAATTATATTAAAACTTAAAATTCTGCTGGTTTGCAAGGTTTTCTTTTTGTAACATTATGTTGTATCTCTATTATTAACCAGAAATATCTTTGCCTGATTATGGAATACAGTTTGTTAAAATAACAGGAGTGTTATGGTTGTGTAAAACAAAACAGACAAATTGACAACAAAAATTCAGATTGCCAAAATATGAGAATCTGTGAAAATTAATTTTAAGAAACTCCTACCACTAATTTGGTTGTGATCTTACTGGACAGATTTCAGCCCACATCAATTTGACAGTGCACTTGCAAACGAACATAAAGGAAGTGATAAAAGCAATGGCAGGAGTGGAACTCTATACGGTATCAGTGAGCACCATTTATCATCACATTACTGTAACCCTCTCTGGTGAGAGATGAGGAACTGCTCCACCAATACCTTCTTCTAGAAACTGGCTCTTTTCCCAACCTTTTTTAATTCTCTTAAGCTTCTGGCTTATACACGGAAGGAGTAAAATGATCTTACCCAGAATTACAATTGAGGGCAAAACAAGAGCAAGAACGAAGTTTGGTGGAGTGTAAAACCGGTAGTACTCTTCTTCAAAAGCTCGTTTCCATCCATAAATTAAAACATGGAAAGTACTTATAAGCAGAGCGACATATCCAAGTGTAGACTTGGGTAGAGGAGGAAGAAAAAGAAACAGAATAAGGAACAAATTATTCAAACTCATGTATTAACCTATCCAGCTCCACCATATTTTTAGTGTCCTAAAACTATTTTATCTTAAATTATTGAGCTACTCTTTGTTCTCTACTGAATTAAACAATTTTAAAATTTCCATATATTTAATATATATTTATGTTTGCACATCTTATTTTATATACATGAAGGCATATTGCATATAGTTTAATACTCTGATTATTTTCTCATGTCAGGAACCTTTTCCTCATATCATTAAATATGAAAACATGACTCAAATGCTATATAATATTCTACTGAAAGAATGTGTTATAATTTACTTGCTCATTCCTTTTTTGTTGATCATCTAATCCTCTAATGAATATTTTCAACTTTCTTTTACTATAACCCCCTTTCTGTATTTTGGTTTATTTCCTTAGAACTTCTTTTTTTTTTTTCTTTTTTAAGATTTTATTTATTGGGGCACCTGGGTGGCTCAGTTGGTTAAGCGACTGCCTTCGGCTCAGGTCATGATCCCGGAGATCCTGGATCGAGCCCCACATCGGGCTCCCTGCTTGGCGGGAAGTCTGCTTCTCCCTCTCTCACTCCCCCTGCTTGTGTTCCCTCTCTGGCTGTGTTTCTCTCTGTCAAATAAATAAAATATTTTAAAAAAAGAAAAAAAGATTTTATTTATTTATTTCACACAGAGAGAGAGATCACAAGTAGGCAGAGAGGCAGGCAGAGAGAGAGGAGGAAGCAGGCTCCCTGCCGAGCAGAGAGCCTGATGCTGGCCTTGATCCCAGGACCCTGAGATCAAGACCTGAGCCGAAGGCAGAGGCTTTAACCCACTAAGCCACCCAGGCGCCCCCTTAGAACTTAATTCTAATAGGGGCATTACTGGTCAAAACATCAGGGTTTTTCTTAAGGGTACTGATGAAAACTGCAAAACTTCTTTTCAAAGAGTATCCATATTTCCACCAGTTGTGTGTATTAAAAATGTGTGTGTGTGTGTGTGTGTGTGTGTGTGTATCCCCCCACATCCTTCCCTATATACGTATACTAGCTGATGGTAAATATGAAAAATCTTGTAGTGTTAGTATATAATAGGAATAGCATATCAAATGTGTGGTTTTATTGACCACATTAAATGAAATTATTAAGACTACTTCTGTTAAGTGGTTCATGGTTAAAAATCTAAAAGTTCAGCATTCAGGGCTCCCTTAATTATTATGCTTGATTGTTTACTTTGAGAAATGGTCTCTGTAATATTACATCAGTCTAATGACATAATGTCTAACTTCACTGGGAAAGGATCGACCCTCGAGCAGACAGTTGTTCTATTTTGCAGTCACTCATCTCAGTTTAGTGATCACTTATGACTGTCTTAGCACCTTTTATCAGCGGGCTTTCTGTCTCTTTTCAGGTGTGATTAAACTGACAGTTGGAAAAGTATTTTATGTTTTCTTGCCTTCAAAAAGGAAAAATGAATTTAGAAAGGGAGATGCCCTTAACTTGAATGAGCTCTTTAGATGACTTGAAAGAAAGAAAGAAAGAAAAAAAACTCATGCAAATAGGCACACACAAAACAAAACAGAACTGAGTGTACCACAAAATGATAGTCACCCACATATTGTGCTGCGAACCATTTGGATACAACCAGTACTGAATTTATGATAATATAGGTGGGGTCTAAGTTTGAGTTACCTATTTTAAAAATATGTATATTTATTAAATAAATCTTACTGGAAGAGGTGAATGTTTATTAAAGAACACAGTACTGTTTTGAAACCCCTTTGTATATACTCATAGACACATATATACAACATAATACACAAAATACATATATGAACAAGATTCATAAGGCTGGTTGCTTGTCATGATCTGTTAGCCCAGTCCCCTAACTTGCCACTGTTTGTGTGTTTACACACACATTTGTTTTATAATATTCAGACTGACCTCCCCACTTGAATTCAAATTAATCATATTTTTGTAGACGGATCAATATGACTCAAAATATAAAGCGATCTTTACTCACTGGTCGAGTAACAAATTGACTTTTGGCACTGAACTTGATCTAAGCTTACCCACCCCCACCTTCATTTTTTTCTAAAACAATTATTTTTAATTTTTATTTTTTAAATAAACTTTATCCATAACATAGTAGGCAGTGCTATCAAAATGTTCTAGTAGAATCCTATACTGGTTTTTGCTTACTAAACCAGAATGGTCCTATGCTGGCTTCCAGAAATTTTCATTCCTTGAGCTAGATGCAGAAATGCAGCCCCAAAGGCACTCTTTTATAAGAAGCATATTTAAAATTAAACTGTACTTAACACTTAACTCCTATGCCACCCAACCTCTCACCAAAAAAACCCACGTACCTGAATAAAACTGAATTCCCTCCAGTTTAAAGCATTGCTCACTGATGGGATAGAGGTGACTGCCAGGAGAGACAGTAAGCCAAGACTCATGATGCCAAAGGAGATATACATTTCAATTCTCCAAACTTCTTCCTCGTTCCAAGAGTTTTCAATATTTGCATGAACCTAACGAGAACAAATATGAATTTGCTTTATTTGGCAGAATAGTCACAGATTCAGCACAGTTTCACTCTTGCATAAGAATACATCATATATGGACATATTTAAGCTGTATTTTTTCAATTTGACAGATTGGAATGGAGAACCTTTTACCAGATGGTCTTGTGCCAGGTGTGGGAAAAAGAGAAAGAAGAGTTAAATAAAAGGAGGAGTAAGAGTCTCTCTTTCCATGCATATGTGCAAAAGAGTGGGTAAATCTGCCTCCTACACTGTCATACATCACAGTTACAGGGAGTCTGGAGTCCCAAGACCAGAAATGCCAAGTGCTTGGTTCCAAGGTGACATTTTAAAAAAGTAGTGGCAGTTAGACTTAATTTTGAGGTACATTTCTAAGTTGGTTTAAACTCAGCTGAATATTTTGGGTACATCCTGGCTTTAGACCAACTTAGAATCCAGAGGAGAATTTCTAAATTATGTCTGTATTTTCCCCTCTCACTTGAAGAATATTTATATATAATTTGTCTCTTTTTTTCTTACTTTCTTTTTCTCAGGAGCCTGAGATTTCCCTATGGATAAAGTCATACTGAACACAAATATTTAAATATTTATTCTCTTGAATTGCCTCATTGATACACTTTTCCAATAGTCCAGTGTCCTCATTCCTCTATAGTACTTTTCCAAATGTATTTTCCTTACATTGATAGTACATATATAATCAAGTCAGACTTGTTTAACTCTGTGTGGTATTCTGCATAGGGACTACTTTTAGAATTGTCATTTACATGTAAACAATATAATTAGAGTATAAATCAAAGGTTGGGCTCCCTGGGCTAAAGTTTTGCTTTATTTTAAAAAAATACTTAATTTATTTATCCATGAGAAAGAGAGAAAGAGAGAGAGAGAGAGAGGCAGAGACAGAAGGAGAAGCAGGCTCCCTGTGGAGCAGGGACCCTGATGCAGGGCTCAGTCCCAGGTCCTGGGATGGTGACCTGAGCTGAAGGCAGATGCTTAACCAACTGAGCCACCCGGGCATCCCTAAAGCTTTAATTTAAATAAGTATCTATTTATGGACAGATTCTAACTTAACATAGTTTGACTCTGTCCAGTTCCAGTTAACAAAACAAACAAAATTTAAAACAAAGAAAAGCTAGTTTTGAGCACTGGGCCCCCAGAACAATCACAGCCACATCCTGAAAAAAGCCACAGAACTCCTCTGTGAAGAAAGGCTCTTACTATCTTGTTTGACGTCTATACCACAATAGAGAAAAGCCACATGCCTCAGGAGACCCAGAGCTTACAAACTGCACCCACCTGGCCTCCCAGGGTTCATTCATTCATCCCACAAATGCACTTTGTGAGTGCCTTACTGTATGCCAGGCACAGTTTTAGGCATTAGGCATCTATCAGTGAACAAAGCAGACAAAGGTACCTGCTCTCATGAACTTACATTCTGCTGAGAGGAGGCAGACAGTAATACAATAAATATTAGGAGGTGGTAAATGCTATTGAAAAAAAGTGAAAGTAGAGCAGAGTAGGAGGGCCTGAGGGGGTGGGGGAGGGTAAGGGCTGAGGCAGAAACTGGTGGCAGAATTTAAAATGGTGTCCAGGCTCGGCCTCCGTGAGGAGGTGAGACCTACACAAACAACTTCACGCCCAGCGAGGGAGCTGGTCGAGCAGATACCAAAGCCTCAGGATTCAGGCTTCAGAGAAGAGGTGTTTGTAGAAGGACACTGGCTTAAAGAAATCCATGTACTAATTTTTTTTCACATTATTTTAGGTTGACACTGTTGAAACAGGCATAAGTACCAAGCACTACGTACTTGGATGGGGATGCCTTGGTTCCTTATGAAATGCAAGGCTCCCATTTGTTTGGGTGCAGTGTCACCCAAGCCGGCTGTCACTAGTAAATGTTACATCAGATAGCATCAGTGAAACCTCTTTATTTTATTTGCTGAATGGGAATCATTGAGAAAAATCATCTTCGGCTCCAGCATCAGGCTCCTTGCATGAAGCTTTCTGTGAGATTTTCTTGCAGAGCTAAGTGCTACAAAGGTTCACATGAGGAACGAGAGCTTCACTAAAGTATTCTTCCTCCTCTTTTTGATAACAAAAGCCTTGTATGTCTCCTGATCTTGGCTTCCTATTCTGTTTTGTATTTTCAGTGGTTCTAATTTTATCGCATATGTTTACTGAGAGTTACGTTATCATTTCACAGAACATGGCCAAATTAAACACTGAAATAACTGTTTAATGCTAAAAGCAATCACTGCAGTCATAACATTAAAAAAAGAGAGAATGAGAAAACTTACTAATGCTTTCTTTTTGTTCTTATTCTTTAAAGAAAGATATAGTAGCAGCTTTTATCCTAAATGATTTTGAACCAGCCACATAATTCTTAGAAACATCGTATAAAGAACAATTCTTTCCCCTCCCTAAATAGGCCAAAATTTTGATTACAAGGTCTCGAAAATTTGACACTATTTTAAATAAGGAAGTTTACTAGTATCCAATGAATCACAAGCACGTTCCATACCTGCTGATAAGCCATGTTGAGAAACAAGTATCTCTCTGACCTTCTCATTGGTAAGCAGAGGCTGTAGGCAACGTGGACCGAAGCGAAGAAAAAACTTAGTAATCCAAGCTGTTTTCGGCACTGTAGCCAGGTCTCCAGCCAAGGCGGGAATTTCCTATACTTGGTGCCGTAATAAAGCTGATAAGCAGCCGCCAGGAGACCTGCTAGGTATACCAGGGACAGCAAAGTAATGGCAACTATGGGCAAGGTTTTATTCACAATCTCAATAGGAATCTTGTAAAAATCACTCTGCTGGTTTCTAGCATATGGATGTATCACATCTCTGACAAAGGAATAAAGAAAGAAAAACGTGGCTAGACTTATGGCAACCACCACTGGTCCTCTCCAGAGAGTAAAGAGTCGCAGGGGTAAATTTTCAATCTCCCTGGCTGATGATAATGATCCCAAGTCAACAGGAATGAAATTCAGCTGACGGGCAAGTTCGATAACCTGTTGTCGAGCTTGAATGTTGTTGCTGCATATATAGACCTGCGACAAAAACAAAACACTCATCATTACCGTTTTTTACAAAAATGATGACTTTTGCAAGTTCCACTTTATGTATGGAGCATGTGATGACCTTGAGTGATGCAAAAAGTTAAGGAGATAAAGCCTTTATTAACATATTAATCTATTTATTATTAGGTTTTTTTTAAAGATTTTATTTATTTATTTGACAGAGAGAGAGAGAAGGAAGCAGGCTCCCTTGCTGAGCAGAGAGCCTGATGAGGGCCTTAATCCCAGGACCCTGAGATCATGACCTGAGCTGAAGGCAGAGGCTTTAACCCACTGAGCCACCCAGGTGCCCATTTATTAATAGGTTAAGACAGCATCATGGAAACGACAAAGTCCTTGCTACCTGTGATGACATGAAAATAAAATGCAGAAAAATCCTGCTGGAACCAGGGATCAGGTTCCTCAGGGGAAGGAAGAAGGAAAGAAAGGTTCAGTAGCATGTAAGTTCGAGGTGGAGTTTGGGCTGCTGGCCATCCATTGCCCACTCCAGCTGTCACTCCCACAGGGATCAGTGTGCACTTACTTGGCTCCCCAGGTTCTGAGGACAACATCTTAGTTCTAAGGACCCCAGTGATTCTGCCTCGGAGAGGGATTACAAGTGCTGTCCTTTATAGACATTCAGCAAGAGAGAAGATGGGCATAGACTCTGGATCATTGAATTTGCAATTAAAAAATCTCTAACTTATGTCAGGATGCTGTACTGTTTATAAAATTAATCTTTGGCTTAAAAACCGACTCACCAAGGGTCTCTGAAAAACCATGAATAATCTCAAGTTATTATGATATTACTTCACTGATCAGAATATGAAATTCTTTCATCTGTAAATAAGGGTACTATACCTGTGTGGAGGAGAAATGGTATTATAGGGCTTCATTAATTTAAATGGTAAAGCAACTGCCATTATCTAAGACTAAGGTATTACTTCTATATAATGAAGTGATGGGTGAGGGTGGATTTTCAAACTACCCAAACCTCTTAGATATATTGCTGTAGTTGAGAATTCAACAAATATTTGTTGAACACAATTTCATTGCTGAAGTGAGCCACTATTACTTATGGGTAGGTCATCTCACTCAGGCTTAGAAAAATATTGCCATAAAGTCTCTGGGTAATGTTTGGGGAAACAAATTCCTAAATATATCCCTAAAGATGTTTATGTAAGGTCTCTGGAATAGACCACACTGAAATATTTCCATGCTAAAACCTGCATTATGTTGACAATGTAGAGCTCTTTGGATTATTAATCTTACCGAATGTTACCTAATGCCTGAAGAATAACAAAGCCTACATTATTACACAACTGTTTATGAACTTCTGGAGTGGGTAAGAATACCTATATTCCAGAGAAATAAAGAAAAGTATTCTAAATTAATTTATTATAGCTGACAATGCTGACCTTTCTTTATTTCTTAAAAAAAAACACTGTAATAAAATTTAACTATAAATATAACCTATAAACTATAACATATATTTAGATTTAAATAAATTTAAAATTCATTTAATTTATAAATCTAAAAGTATAAATCAAACATTTGTAACGAAGGCACAAAGACTATGGAATACAAGTGAAACTATTTCTGTAGCTCACTTTAAATTGAATTCCATATTTTTTGTAGTTTGTATTTTTTATAGTTGTTAAAGAATTAAAACTACCACAATTATGGGTAAAGGAGTAAATTTAGGTTTATCCTTAGTTTGTGTGGTGTATCCCAAACTTTGATGGGTATCCAAAAGAAAAAACAATTTAGAAATAGCCTGTAGGAAAGCTGGGAAGTATCTAATCTTTTGGTAGTCTTCCAAATTAAAGACTTGAAAGTGAATGGTTATCACAATCTGATACACCATGTATAGTAATACAATACTTGAATTCATTTTCTAAGGCATTGAATCTAAGGCATGAACTGTGTTTATAAACAAAAATAATGAAAGTATTTTATTATCATGCTAACCTAAAATGCATAACTACACCTTTAAAAGATTTTTAAGGTGAGCTATTTTATGTTTTACTTATAAAAGCTCTCATTCCATGAAGGCACTGATGGAGCTCCCCATCTGCTTTATTCTCAAGTTGAACTAGATAGAACCCATACACTAAAAAAGAACCTCAGAAATCCAGTCTGCCTCCCCACACAGATTAAAATCTACACTTGAAATAAAACGAACTGCGCTATTTTAAATTCTGCGACTAATTGTCATAAAATAAAAAGGCACTTCTAACGCATTCTTCTTGAGGATCATGCTAAATAGTGTTTCATACACAGATGGAATACTGTTACCAAATAGATGCCAGGAAGAAAGAAGGAGGGAAGTGGGAGGGAGGGAAGAGGTGAGTTGAGATAGAGGTAAAAAAAAAAAAAAAAAGACATGCTTGTTATTGTTTCTATTTTTGAGGAAGCCAGGAGAAACTCAACACAATGTGTCCCATTATTTTTCAGCCAACTTTGCCCTTTCCTGAATTAGCTGGTTATGACAGGAAAATCCTAGTAATTTTCTTAGCTTTCCACAATTATTTTAGCGGGGTAGAAATGTACCCTTACAAGGTCAGGACATGAATCTTCAGGTGCTCAAACATGGTTTTCTTTTTCTTTTTTTCCTTTTTAAAATATATTATTCATTTATTTAACAGGGAGAAACACAGCGAGAGAGGGAACACAAGCAGGGGGAGTGAGAGAGGGAGAAGCTGGCTTCCCGCCGAGCAGGGAGCCTGACGTGGGGGTCAATGTGGGCTCGATTCTGGGACTCTGGGGGGCCATCACCTGAACCGAAGGCAGCAGATCCTTAATGACCGAGCCACCCAGGAGCCCTCAAACATGGTTCTCAAAATGATAATCATTGGAGTGTATCAGAATTTGGTTTTTAAATGTATGACACTTTTTTCACTTACTTAAATACAAAATACCAGATAAATACCAATAAAATTGGGGATTAAGAATTATAAACTTCCAGTTATAAAATAAGTCAGATGGAGATGAAAAGTACAGCAAAGGGAACATAGTCAATAGTATTGTAAGAACGCGGTGTGGTGACAGATGGTGACCGCCCTTCTTGTGGTGAGCCCCGAATAATGTACAGAATTGTCGAACCATGACCTTACATACCTGAAACTAATAGGACACTGTATGTCAACTTCACTTCAATTATTTAAAAAAAGAAATTAAAATTAAAAACAATTAAAACAAAAATACATACCTGCCGGCTGGCATCCTTGGGTCCTAACTGAAGCGCCCAAGCGGAGACAACATTAAAGCCTTTGACGATCAGGGAATCCGGGAATAATGAAGCCAAATATTCAGCATTGGATTCTGGGTATTGGTTTATCCTCATGTTATTGCTAACATCGATCAGGATTTTACCCACAAGTAGATGTCTCAGGTCCCAAAGCGAGGTGTAATGTTCTCTATGTATAGCAACAAATATTATATTTGTTTTTGTGAGAGCATCTTCATGATGCGTGACATCTACCACATGAGGGAAAAATTCCGAAGCAAACTTGGGATTTCTGCTTCCTATAACCACATGATAGCCACACCTAATAAGTCGAATCGTCAGCGATTTGGCAAAATCCCCACTTCCAATCACACCCACAGTGACCTTCCTCGCATCTTTGATACCATTTATGCCATTCGGCAAAAAAGTTTCACTAAGGTTCTTAGGGCTTCCCATCATAGAGATCGATTCCATGATACGGGCTCTTTCACGATCACCAGCGATATCCTAGGGGAGAGAAAATAAAATCTTCATCAATTACCGTTTACCCAGCATTCATCTACTTCCAGACATCATAATAATACCTCTCATTTCTAGAGGTAAAATATTTTGGCAAGCTATTAAAAACTAGAACCCAGCAAGACACAATTTGTAAGCTGAAAAAGGATGTCAGAGTAGAAAAATGAACTGTCACCAAGTTGATATGCTGAAGTGGGGCTTCTAAAATTTTAATGTACACATGAATCACCCGAGAATCTTGTTAAAATGCAGATTCTGAAAAAAAAATGCATATTCTGATTCAGTGGGTCTGGAGTGAGGCCCACGGTCCTCCCTTTCTAACAAGGTGATGCCAGTGCTGCTGGTCTCCTGACCTCTCTTTGAGCAGCAGCGCACAAAAGGCAAGAGTCTAAAGTTTTCACCTAGAATTTTTTAAAAAACACAGTTCTGTCAAGTCTGATTACCCGGTATTGCAGCAGGCCAGAGGCAGCCAGTCAGAAATGCCACTAAAGGTGCAGGGGACTGTGCTAGCATGTAAGGGGACACATGACAACAGAAGACAGAGAAGCCACAACAAAACAAAACAAAAACAAAAACAAAAACAAAAAAAATTTAAAACTTGCTAGAGGGGCGCCTGGGTGGCTCAGAGGGTTAATCCTCTGCCTTCGGCTCGGGTCATGATCTCAGTGTCCTGGGATAGAGTCCCACATCGGGTTCTCTGATCGGCGGGGAGCCCCTTCCCACTCTTTCTCTGCCTGCCTCTCTACCTATTTGTGATATCTCTCTCTCTTTCTCTCTGTCAAATAAATAAATAAATAAATAAATAGTAAAAAAAAACAAAAACAAAACAAAACAACGGGCTAGAATCAGGGTTCCTGGGTGGGCTAAAGCCTCTGCCTTTGGCTCAGGTCATGATCTCAGGGTCCTGGGATAGAGGCCCGTATTGGGTTCTCTGCTCATCGGGGAGCCTGCTTCCTCCTCTCTCTCTGCCTGTCTCTCTGCTTACTTGTGATCTCTCTCTCTGTCAAATAAATAAAATCTTCAAAAAAAACTGGCTAAAATCATTCAGGGTGGAGTCCACAAATTGTCCTAAATTCCTCAATAGCTAAGGAGTGACTTTATTATTAAATGAGAATAAGATAAATCGGTTAATAAAAAATGAACCCTTGGGCACCTGGGTGGCTCAGTTAAGCCACTGCCTTCAGCTCAGGCCATGATCCGGGAGTCCCGGGATCGAGTCCCACATCAGGCTCCAGCTCCACGGGGAGTCTGTTTCTCCCTTTGACCTTCTGCCTTCTCATGCTCTCTCATTCTCTCAAAATAAATAAATAAAAAATCTTAAAAAAAAAAAACCCTCCTGGGATTCAAATAATATTTTAAGAAAAACAGGCTTCAAAATATAAGAAAGGATTAATTAAATACCACTGACTTCTATCATTCACTCTATAGTCTGTAATTATTGAGCAAGACAGTTTTCCAGTAAAAAGGGAGTTAGCAATGTTTTTATTGTCTTAAATTACACAATACTTAGAAGTCTTTTACTTCTTCTTTGTGGGCTTCATAGAATACAATGCACTTCTTTTCCCTGAAAAAATTTGTCACATTCCCTTTGCCTTAAGTGACAAACATCTGGATGTTGATATTTGTAGTGACTTGCTCAAGAACCACATCAGATGGCCGTGAACCAGTGTCACTGTTGGATCTGAACAAAAAATACTCTTCTGTTCCGTCCCCATTGCACAATGTCTTTTATGCTTACAGCAGATGTGGCTCACCCCAGAGGACTTAATGGACTTTACAGGAACAGGTGGAATGCTTCAAAAAACATGTTTTGGGGATTTATACTAAGAGAAATTTAAAATTTAGACTTGACACAGACAAACTCAGATTTTTTCCTACAAATGGATCACAATGATGCCAAAAAAACCTGTTAAGTTCATCTTTAGAAAAACAGTACTATTACCTAATACTCATACAGCACATTCTATGTGCCAGCTGTTTGTGCTTTTCGTGACAACGGACTGACCCCCATGACCGCTCTATGAGATAGATGCTAATATTGTCATGCCCATTTATAAGATGAGGCAACTGAGACATGCAGAAAATGATTAATTTGTCCAAAGTGATGAGAGTGAAAGTCGGGGAGCCAGGATTGGAACCCAGGCAGTCCAGCTAAGGCACGTGTTACTTTGGTGCTGGTACAGAATTTAAGAAAGGACTCTTTCTTTGCAGGGGAGTGTGTGCGTGTGTGTTGGGGGGGAGGTTGGGGCGGCAAGCTGGAACGACGACGGTTGTGCTCTGGTTAGTATATTCTCCTTCTCTGGCCATGGTTCACTCCTCAGCATTACCTAGTGACCTTACTGTCTAACTCAGATCCTGTGCAAGGAGAAGATGCACTATTTTAGAATCTATTACACGTTTAATTTCACACTTTTCAAGATAGAAGGGGTGGTAATTATCTGCTTCCCATGCACTCAGAAGGCCAGGCAGAGCTCAGAGGCACCAGAGTAATAGAAAACATCAGCATCCTCTTAGAGGTATCATGGGCTTTCATGGAATCAAGAGGAGTTAAAGGAACCAAAAGTCCTTAAATCAATGTTCATTTCATACAACAATCCAAGGTGAACTGGCCAACTTACCCCTAATCACAGATGTTGCCTAATGGGTAGGAAAATCACCAGATTCACACACAGGAACCCAAGTGTCCTACCTATATCCCAGTCCTGAGTTCTTCTGAATAGAGACTGTGGCATCTCCCAAATAGAAGAATTGTCCCATTGGCTTTCAAACATACAGCAAAAGCACGAGGTTTGCTGACTCTGCCTGGTGCTCTGGGAGTTGCAGAGGATCCCACCACTTGAGTAAGTGAAGAGGCAGAACTGTAATCTCAGAGCTGCTTCTTCCCACACGAAAAAAAGGCCTTCGAAAGCAGTGGTTCTCAACTCCAGCTGCACAAGGCAACGACCCAAGGAACTTTAAAACAGTGATACCAAGTTACCGCCACCAGATTTTTGTTTAAGTTATCTGGAGTCCATCAGGATTTTTTTTTCTTTAAGTTCATCGGGTGTTTTAATTGCAGCCATCAGGTGTTTTAACACAGTCACGTTTGAAAACAACTCTACTAAAAGGTTCAGGATTCAGACCAATACTTACTTTGGTATTTGGAAATAACAAATGGGGCTCTTTGATCCTCAATTATCCTCATTTTTGCACTGTCGTTTGTAATAACGAAAAATAACACTAGCCAGAGTGTGACCTTTTGCCCCAATGCAGGAAGCTGAGGAACAGGCATGCTGCCCCTCCCCCTCTCCGCCTCTGGCAGGAGCAGCATCAGAAGGACCACTCACTATTTTGCAATTTCCCTTTCTCCACTTTCTGGAAAGGTCAGTACTACTCCTTAAAACTTGTCATCCCACTGCACAACGTACTTTGTTTCTGTTGTTTCGTAACATTCGGAATGGTCATAACATCCCAGAATGGTCCAGCAATGGTATCTTTTCTTTCTGTCTGACCAGGGACTCTAGCTCTCCAGGCATCAGAGGCCCTGTTGTCTGGAGGGGATGGTTTCCAAGTGGACTGACTCGCTCTAGAATACTGCCTACCAAACTCCCATGTGAATATGATCACCTGAGGTCTTGTTAAAATGCATGTTCTGATTCTCTCTCCATCTGGCATGAGGCTGGAGATGTGTTTCTCCCAGGCTCCCGGGTGATGCCCCTGGTCCTAGTGGCTCATGGGCCATGCTTTGAATAGCAAAGCCCTGGAGTCTCTCTACTTTTTCATTGGAAGCTAGTCCCAGGTAATACAGACTGAAGAATTGAGAAGACTGTGGCATTTATGACAAGTTTTATTTTTGAGGTATTGAGGAAGGACAGGCTGAGGCTTCTGAAATCTCCCTGTTTTCTGAGTCTGTTTTCTTTGTTACATGGAAAACAAAGAGGTTGTACTTGACTCTGGCAGTCCAATACTAAAACCCCTTTGTTTCCAAGTCTTAAAGCTATATAATAATAGTAATATTGCGACTTTATATTTAACACTGTGACACTTCAACTTTATGAGCTTGATTTAAAAGTGTGATTTAAGTAGCATATGGGTTCCTTGAAATTTCAAGGTCATAGTTTTCTTGAATGGTCATTTGACCTGCTGTTTGCATTTAATACTTTAAGTATGCCATCAGGGTCAAAGAATTGGATTATACTCAGCTGAAGGCCTCCCAAGATTTTGTTTAGAAGGGTTTCCTTGACATTCCTCTGGCTAAATGGCAGCTCTTACGCTATATAAATAGAACCTAATTTGTTTCACATACAAACATCTAGGGCATTAATTTTTAGATGAAAGTAACTCTGAAAGGGGCTGTCCTCAGAGTTCTGGATGACATCCACAACCTGATGATTTAGAGAGGTTATCAAGAAACTGTCATCCCCAGGGCCATGAGATGGGGTAGCCGTATTTTTGACTTTGCAAGGCCACATCTGAATCTCTCTTCTCCTCTCCTACAGACACCCAGCTCCTTTGAGGCTTGGGGCACCTCATAAAACCTCCCTCTAAGCACTGTTATCATCTACTGATTTCTAGCTTACCCTTGATCACAAGTGACTTTGACATATATAGTTTTACACACATAGTCTTCCTCTCTTTGCCAACCAACAATTGTCATCCTTCACCAGGATGTCTTCATTCAAGTGGATAAGGCATTCAACCTCATGGTCTCTTGTTTCCATCAGTCATTCATCAAAAAACAATGAATTTCTGCTCCATCCCACTCATTCACTTTCTGACATCTCCAAACACTATCTCGGAGCCTTCCAATAACCTTAGTCAAATAGTTGCAGTGATAATTCGAGTCAGCAGAAGACAGCTGATGCACTGATCCACTATTTTCTCACTCTTCATCAGCCTCCTCCAGGTTTCTCTTTACCTACCCTAGATGCCATAGTATATGGTTATGGTCACTTGCTTAAAAAGTTCAACTTTTGTTAAGGACTAAATGCTTGTGTTTCCCTGCCGCTTGCCGCCTCAAATTCTTATACTGAACTCCTAACTTCCAATGGGAAAGTATTAGAAGGTGTAGATTTTGGAAGGTGATTAGGTTGTGAGGGTAAAACCCTCTTGAATGGAATTAGTGCCTTATAAAATAGACCCCAGAGAGCTCTTTCTTTCTGCCAAGTGAGGATAGCAAGATGAGAGTCTATAAACCAGAAAGTAGGTCCCCACCAGACACTGAATCTGCCGTGTAAATAAGAATAAATATTCTTTGTTGTTGAATGTATCAAAAAATATGAGCATCAAAAGAGATGTGATAGGTGTATAGGTAAGATCCCTCTTTGCTGATCAAGACATGGCAGTGAGTGAGTAAGGGATATGTCAGTGTCAAGGTTACCTGCTGAGCACAGAACAAACACCTCTCCTGATGTCCTGATTGTGTCCTTTTTTGAAACTGCAGTCCTAGTCTTTACAGCTTCTGAGGTACCCTCTTTCTCACCTTTCTTACTCATTTATGACCTTTCTTTAAAAATGTATTTTATTTGCCTTCATCTGTGCTTTTTCAGTATTAAAACAGAACTATGCTTATTCACTACGAGTATATTTCCCATGTTGCCAGTAAAACAAAAAGTGACTGGAATACAGCTTTTCATTTCTTTTTTTGCACAGTTAGCTCAATTTATCATTGTTTATATTGTTTCAACCCCCCCCCCCACGGGGGTGGGGTGGAGGGGGGAGACTGACAAGCTAAGTGAAAGAAACAGCAAACCATTTCTAAGGAGCCTGCAAGATATCTAGGATGGGTATTGTTCTTCTGTAAATAGCTTTAAACAAACAATAGATGGAGAGATTCAAGGTAAAAAAAAAATACAGACCCCAAAAAGAAAAAAAATAGAGGAGTTCGACACAATCAAAGAAATAGTAAGGTTAAGAGACTGTGTGGGTTGGGGCCAGGCAGGGCGGCCTGGAGGAGGTGGTTTGGAGAGAATTGTAAGGGTTCCCAGTAGTGGGGCTGTTACAAGCACTCAGTCTCAGTCTTGAGGGTGGGGGAAGGGGTAGGAGTTCAAATTCTACTTCTCCCAGTTTCACGCGCCACAGTGATGAGTGATAATTAACCAGGGCTCCGAATAAGTTTTTCAGTCTAAAAAATGAACTGCCTGAGGAGTAAAAACTGACATCAATCCTTCTCCAAGGAAGAGGTGGGGAAGATAATAAACGGAAATCTCTGGAAAAAAATTTCATTATCTCTCTGCTCTATTTTAAGAGCAATATTTTTAGGGCATAATTTTCAACAAGTTTTGGCTAAGGCTGAACACAGGGGGCTCAAAGATAATTTAGGACATTTCAAAGAAGAGGCCAATTACCACCTAACACATAATGGTCTAAACACCCCGGGGTCGCATAATTGGCTAATAAATAAAATGACTACTAGCAATACTTTTTCGCAAAGCAGCACGGCGTGATATTCTGGAGATGCACTACGTGAACCCAAAGTGGTAGCTGGACTATCGGGAAGGCGAAGGTAACCTGCCCGTCCTTTTCCTGTGGGCACATCCTACCTGGGACGTTGTCTCTCCTGGCCTCCTTTCTCCTGGGCCCAACCTCAGGACTTTCTGGGGAGCTCGTGGAAGACAAGGAGGAGTAGAAGGCGTAATCGGTGAAACAGACACCCTTCCCCAGTCTTCCTACTCCCCACCTCCAGGTGTCAGGAGATCAGGACGGACGCCCGCAGAGGGAGCCGAATCCGGGGAGGACCCAGGCAGCGCGTGGCGATCACTGCATCCTGACCCTCAACTCCGCCGTCGCCACTTGGTCTCGCGCTGCTACCCGACCCGCTCACCTCTGCGCCCCCTACGCCGGGCTGGGGCGAGCCTGGCGGCTCTGCGGGCGCGGCGCCGACTCCCCCCGGGGTCCGCCCGGACAGCAGGGCCTAGGGACCGCGCCTCCGACCCGCGGCTGCAGGGTGGTTGCCGCGGCGGTCGCGCTCCTGCTGCTTCCCCGCCTCCCCAAGCTGGATCGCGTATTGCTGGAGAGGAGGAGGAGGAGGGAGGCGCGCGGAGGCCGGCCTCGCCGTGACGCGCCGCTAGGGGCTGCGCGCGGGGAGGGCGCCGAACGCGGAGCGGGTCCGGGAACGCCCGCCGACTGGAGGGCGGAGCTGGTGGTGGTGGCGAGCAGTGCGGCACCGGGAATTCGGAGAGGTCCAGGGAGGGCGTGGAGAGAGCTGGGGAGCACAGAGATCGCCGACCCGAGCAAGCAGTGCCGAGGGGGAGCCCGGCTGCTTCGCTCCAGCTTTAAGCATCCCCCAGACTGGTAGCTGCAGAGTATTCGCCTCTTGCTTGCGGGTTCCCCCGCCCCACCGCCCTCAGTCCCCGCAAGGCTCCCCCGTGATTGCTTCTGAAGCAGCTCTAGAAAAATCAAGCCCATTTCTCTACTCTACCGCTTTTGTACTGCGTAGTCGCCTTTCCACTCTACACTTTGCTTTTTATCACGCCGTGCACCACCCTCACCCGGTTCCCTCTTCCATACTGTTCTTGACGAGTCTCCCAAGAAACTGCGCTTTTTTTCCTCTACGTGTTCTTTGCCTCACCTCTACCCACCCAAACCATCTTTTGTCTGGATTGTGTCCTGGTAATAAAGTGCTCAGAAATGCCTTTTCATGAACCATATTTATAAACTCCCTCAGATAGAAGGATCTTCACAGCCTCTGGACTGCAGATTAGTCTGTTGACTTTGACCTTCATTGTAGCCGGTGCCAAGCTAGCTCTCCAGTTGGGGAACAGAGGGTTAGACCGGTAGTCAGGAGAACTGTGTCCTGGGAAAGCAGCTTAACTCTCAGGGCCACAATGGCCTTGAATGCCCAGGGGAATCACTGAGCTGTAAGGACTCTGGCTTTGGGATTCTGCAAATTTTCTCCCGGCAGATTATGAAGTAGTTATGACTCCTTTATCTTTTGCAAGAGATCTTTCGTCTCACAATGAAAACCAATTTAGGAAAATTCTCAAATTTGGGTAATATTTTGTATACATTAGTAAATTCTCATTTCAGCAAATTAAGTTTAAAAATTATCTTTTCCTGGTGGTTTACTAACCAAGACAAAAAAGCTGAGAAGGGGGTCTTGGTTCGATCACTGGACAGCTGCACTTTCCCCTCTTTAGTCCACTCAGGTTAACCTTTGCAAATGCTGCTTTGGAAATACATTGTTTGACTTGACATTTGCCCCCTTCTCCACCGCCAAATACTATTAAGGTTTAAAGTTTAGGCATAAGCTAAGCTTTTAGTGATGTTGAAGTATTGACAGCTTAAAATTCTTTCCATTTTGGTAACTGGAAAAAAATAGTTAAATTTTATACCATTTTAATTTTTTTTACTTCAATACTACTCTCAAATAATGAAATTAGCATTTTTTTTAGCACTTCTGGAGGACAAGTAGAGGAAATTCACGAATCTTAGTAGTTAATGAAAAGTATGCAGCTTTCTCATAATTTTTTAATACTATTATATAACTTTCATAAAGGTTTATTTAAAAATATAGCACTTTCTAGCTATCCTAAAACTTAAACATGTAGGTAAACCATATATTTTATTTAAAATGATAATGATGATTATTTGTTTTTATTTTTATTTTTTTAAAGATTTTTATTTATTTATTTGACAGAGAGAAACACAGCCAGAGAGGGAATACAAGCAGAGGGACTGAGAGAGGGAGAAGCAGGCTTCCCGCCAAGCAGGAAGCCCGATGTGGGGCTCGATCCCCCGTCTCCAGGATCATGACCTGAGCCGAAAGCAGTCGCTTAACCAACTGAGCCACCCAGGCGCCCCAATGACTATTTATTTTTAAAGATTTTATTGTTTCAAGTAATCTCTACCCACAACTTGGGGCTCCAACTCAGGATACAGAGGTAAAGAGTCTCATGCTTTAGTGACTAAGCTAGCCAGGTGCCCCTAAACTATATATTTTAAATATTCTTAACAGTGGACTAGCCCCCTTCACCTAAAAAACCAAAACCAAAACCAAAAACCACCCAAGTTATATGCAAAATTGCTTAAAAGAATTTGCCATTTCCAGAAGGAGTATCTGGTTTTCATATTTGAACTATTAAAACAAACAGATATCCTTGACGGAAAATCTCATGTTGCCAAATATGTCCCCCCAAATTGTTGGCATTGATGCAAACATGATTCCTTTCAGCTTATTCCAGGGTAACTGAAATTTTTACTACTGTTTGCATTTGGAGTTTTAAAGGAAAAAATGATTTTTGCATGATTTTTCCAGGTCACGATGTGCTCTCTGAGAAATCTGCACAGTTCCCTGAAGCAGTAATTGGTTCCGCTGAAGTGCAGCAGTAATTTCATTAGATGGATCTCTAGTGGCCTAGAGGTCTTAACGCATTTTTTTAAAGTTATTATACAATCTAGTAACTTTAGAATGGTAGTTTCCAAAGTGTGGAACTTCAAGCACTAGTCCCTCAAGATGCTCCTCCAGTAATTCATTCCCTACAAAAATATTTATTGAGCTCCTACTCTATCCCCTGACTGGGGCCCTAAAAATCATGGGAAAAAACACAGATATATATCCTGTTAGAATTTATAGTTTGGTGGGGAAGAGAAGTTACTAAACAAGTACAAATAAGATGTATACAAATTTGTTTCTGCAAGTGAAATAAATTTAAATCATGATGAAAACAACAGACTTTGAGATTAATAATAAGAACTTTGTCATTTTAGAGATTCATGATGACTATTAATGGATTAGAGCCCCAGAATTTCTACTGTAAAGACATTTACTTAATTTATTCTCCCAAACTCCCAAATTTGTTTTGAGCACTGAAATTTTGTGAAGAATGCTTATTCATAAAATAGAACCATTTTTTATGAAACTGCTTTTTTGAAACCAAGGGATCCAATGAAAATACATTTGTTATTGCAGATTCATATATTTTAATAGATTAATAAATATACATATAGTCTGTTCGAAATAGGTTTTGTTTAAAGACAGATGATATAGAAACATAAGTGCATTCATATATTTTAATAGATTTATAAGAATACATTTTTATGGATATTGTCTGCAAAAAATGACAGAAATACTTATAAGTCTATTAAAGTATGTGAATGTGCATCTGTATAAAACAGGTATTTTAAAAAAAGGTATTTTGTAGTTAACATTGTTTCATAAACATATTTCTATATATCAACATGGTCTAGATACTTATAATTCTTAATCACTATGTGGTCCATAATATTGATATACAGTCATTTTCTATCCTAAGCTTTAGGAAAATACATTTCTGATGCTTTTGCTAGTAAAACTAACATTGCTTTAGTTTCTTTGGATAATTTACTTTTGCGGGTAATAAGTGGAGAGAATATTTCCTTATTAAACATTTAAAATGTATATTTTCTAAAAAGGATTTTATTTTTAAGTAATCTCTGTACTCAACGTGGGGCTTGAACTTACAAGGTCAGGATCAAGAGTTGCATACTCCACTGACTGAGCCAGTCAGGCACCCCTAAAAATGTGTATTTTTTAAAAAATGAGGGGCGCCTGGGTGGCTCAGTTGGTTAAGCGACTGCCTTCAGCTCAGTTCAAGATCCCGGAGACCGGGGATCGAGTCCCACATCGGGCTCCCTGCTTGGCAGGAAGCCTGCTTCTCCCTCTCTCACTCCCCCTGCTTGTGTTCCCTCTCTCACTGTGTTTCTCTCTGTCAAATAAATAAATAAAATCTTTAAAAAAAATGATAAAAACTTCAGTGTATGCAGAGATGATCCTGGCTCTCGTGTATGACCACCTTATAACTGAGTATTACCATGCAATTTCTGAGCCCATGTTTTCCACATTTATGATTGCTTTGGTATCTAGCAATATCACCCTGTCAAACTTACTGAAAGAGCTCTTACAGCTGATGAAGAAAAGGACGAAAAACCCAATTATAGAATGGATGAAGGGTTTCAATACATATTTCCCCAAAGAAGATTTGCCGGTAAGATCATGGAGAGATGCTCCACATCATAATCCTTAGAGAAAGACAAGTCAAAAGCATATGAGATATCATTTCACATCTACCAGGATGGGTATCATCAAGAAATCAGTATCACCATATCAAGGGTTGGTGAGGAAGTAGAGAATTTAGAACCATCTTACATTGCTGGGAGAAATGTAAAATGGTACAGTTAGTTTGGAAAACAGTTTGACAACTCCACTTCTTGGTGTTGAAAACAGGTCTATAGAAACACTTGCATGAGAGGCACCTGGGTACATCAGTCAGTTAAGTGTCTGCCTTTGGCTCAGGTCGTGATCACGGGGTCCTGAGAGCGAGTCCCACATCGGGCTCCAGCAGGGCGCCGGCTTCTCACTCTCCTTCTGCCTGCCACTCCGCCTGTTTGTGCTGTCTCTCTGTCAAATAAATAAATAAAATCTTTAAAAAAATTAAAAAAAGAAACACCTTGCATGCAAATGCTTATTATGGCGTTATTTATAATAGCTCAAAAGTAGAAACAACACAATGTCTATCAGTTCTATAAATGAAGAAATGTATAAATGAAAGGTAATATATCCATATAAAGGTTATGATTCAATTGTTATTATAAAAAGAAATGAAGTACTGATACAGACAACATGAATGAGTCTTAAAAAAGTATGCTAAATGAAAGCTGCCAGACACAAAAACCCATATATTTTATGATTCTATTATATAAGATGTCCAGAATAGGTAAATCCATACAGGCTGAAAATAAATTAGGAGTTGCTAAGCTTATGTCAACACTATGGCTATTGAGTGCTTTTCCCGCCTTCTTTTTTCTTTAAAAAGATTTCATGCTTCAAATTTGAAGAACACTGGTCTAGAATAAACTTGGGCTTTTTTTTCCTCTCCATACTTCATTCTATACTCTTCACTCTCTCACAGTTATCACTTTTTATCTATTTTTACTTTTAAAAAGGATTCTATAATCTATCTGTCTATCTATCTAAAGCATGCAAGCAGGGGAAGGGACAGAAGAGAGAGAGAGAGAGAGAGAGAGAGAGAGAGAGAGAGAGAGAGAGAGAATCTCATGCAGAGATTCTATGTTGAGCACAGAGCCCAATGTGGGGCTCAATCACACAACCCTGACATCTTGACCTGAGCCAAAATCAAGAGTCGTTGCTTAATTGACTGAGCCACCCAGGCTCCCCACAGCTTTCACTTTTTAAGTCTTAAATTTAAAAAGGATCAACCATACCCAAGTCCAGTTGCCTTGCTCATAACTTAGCATTTTGACTGAAATACTACCCAGTAAATGAAAAAGGCAACATGTTGTAGTGCAAATTTGTGGACCAGAAGTTAAAATGTCTTCAATGACTTATGTGAACCTTTAGTAAGTTGCCTAACCACTCTGGGTCTTAGGTAGAGAGTCTTGAAAATGAAGACTGATCTTTAAATCCCTTCAAGTTCTAAAATTCTGTGATATTTTCAGTATATAGTATACCAACTATGGTTCTGTGATAAGTTGTGATGCACACCTAGTACGTAATATAGAGATGTGCCTTTCAAAGTGCCCAACTTTCTTGTGGTACCATCCAATTGGGAGCTGATAGGTGATTGGCCCTTTTCTCATTCTTTGGTATCAGTTTGAATACACATGTAGATTCTCCAAAGTAGCAGAAAGGAAAGTGGTCACAAGTAGGGACTATAAGGGTTATCTAAAGATTGAAAAATTCACTGGAAAATTCACATTTGGCTGCATAGTAATTAAAGCATCATTGTTGATTTTTTTCTATCTTTTTAAATCCATCACATTCTTTTGGTGTTGTTTTGGGCACCATCTTTACCAGCCACCGTGTAAAATGTTACAGAAAGCTCTTGCCGTGGCTGGTCTCCAAAGATGGCCTCCCAGCGAATTACACCTTCCAGTATTCATGCCTTGGTGTAGTCTTTCCCTGTACCAAGTCTGGGCTGGCTCCATATAACAAATAGACTTCAGAAGTGGTTTGATGCTTTGTGATTTCTAGGGATAGAACACAGGAAGCCTTGTAGCTTCTGCCTTGGCCTCTTAGAACTCTTGTCCTAGGGGAAGCAAGTAACATTTGAAATTTACCATGAGACCACCATGCTGTGAGGAAACCCAGCCTAGACTTGAAGAGAGCTCATGTGCAGAGAGATGTCTGACCCGCTCACCCATTTGAGGTGTAAATCATATTTTTTTCTTAAAGATTTTCTTTATTTATTTGACAGAGAGAAATAAAGCAGAAGCAGGGGGGGCAGCAGCATCAGGAGAGGGAGAAGCAGGCTCCCAGCTGAGCAGAGATGCCCCCCCACCACCACCCACCACAGGGCTCCATCTCAGGACCCTGGGATCATGACCTGAGCCGAAGACAGATGCTTAACCGACTGAATCACCCAGGCGCCCCAAGATGTAAATCATATGACTGAAGAAGCTCTCTTGGATGTCCAACCTTCAGATGATATCAGCCTCAGCTACTATGTGATGGCAAAAGCATGAAAGACTCCAAATGAGAATCACCAAGAGGAGGTCAGTCAGTTCACCGAACTGTGAAAGGTAGTCAGTTGTTTTAAACTGCCAATACTGGGGCAATGTGTTATGCAGGGGTGAAGAAACCTGTTTACGGACCAAAAAAATGTTCACTCTCTTTTTCAATTAGTAATACCTATTTCCCATAGCTCTCATAAGAACTTTGAAAATACAGCCATTAACTCCCCCCCCCCCCCCAGGGGACTACTTCCTTCTTTGTTTTGTTATTTAAAAAAAAAAAATCACAAAGACATTATTTCATCATTTTTTAAAATGCCTGATTTAAGATGTAGTTTCCCAGAATAACTGAGTCATCTCCAACATTACAAATCCTGCTGTTAATACCAATGAAAGAAATCAGCTTTAAGAAACAAAACCCAAGGGGCGCCTGGGCGGCTCAGTCTGTTGAGTGGTTAAGCGGGTTAAGCTTCTGCCTTTGGCTCAGGTCTTGATCTCGGGGTCCTGTATAGAACTTCCTGCTCAGTGGGAAGTCTGCTTCTTCCTCTCCCTCTGCCTTTCCCCTCTGCTCCCTTGTGCTCTCTATCTACTCTCTCTCAAATAAATAAATAAGATTTTTTAAAAAAGAAACAAACCCCCAGTGATAGTCCCATAAACACAAATGTTTGACACTCTGACGGTAAAAGGATCGGAGAAGATTAGAAAAGGAAGAGATACTAAATGGGAGTCTAATTCAATCAGTTTTGTTATCTAAAGTTATATTTTACTTAGTTGATTTATTTTAAGACACATTTAAGTAAACTTGAAATGTTCTTCAAAATCGTAGAATTTTATGACTTTAAATCCAACTATCCCCCCAAAAGATATTACTACTTAATTTTATACAAATCTTATAAAAACTGATGACATCATTTATGAATAACAGTTGTTTTATACTTTATTTCCTACACTGCTCCAAAATAAATTCTATTTAGGTCAAAGGGTTAAAATTTCAATCATATGATAAAGGCTAAGATAAAGAGGGGCGCCTGAGTAGCTCAGTTGGTTGAGCGACTGCCTTTGGCTCAGGTCATGATCCTGGAGACCTGGGATCGAGTCCCGATTCAGGCCTCCTGCTTGGCGGGAAGCCTGCTTCTCCCTCTCTCACTCCCCCTGCTTGTGTTCCCTCTCTGGCTGTGTTTCTCTCTGTCAAATAAATAAAATATTTTTTTTAAAAAAAAGAATGTCTCCAAGGTAATATTTTCAAAAATGAAAGAGATGAGTAAGAAAGCCATGCAGTCAGCAAGGGAAAAGCGTCCCAACTAGGGGGAATCAAGTGGAAAGACCTTGAGAACTGACATGAGCCATGTCCAGAGAGTGGGCCTGTTAGGTTAGAGCAGACTGAATGAGATCAGCAGGGGGAGATGAGGTCAGAGATCTCCAACAGAGAGTGGATCTCTAAAGGCTAATGTAAGAAATTTAGTTTTTATGAAGAGTGAGATGAGAAACCTTGGAAGATAGTAACATACTAACTTTGGCTACCGTGTTGAAAACTGACTGAAGGGAGACAAAGATAAAAGTTGGGAAACCAGTTAGGGGGCTATTGTCATAATCCAGGTGAGGGATGTTGGTGGTACAGAGAGGGGTGATAGGATAGGAGGTGGGAGAGTTGTAGGATTCTTGGTAAAGCCAGAATTTGTGGGTTGGATGTGGGGTCTGAAAGAAGAAAGGTATCTAGGATAATGCCAAGGATCTAGGCCTAACCAAGAGGATCAACAGAGTTGCCATTCAATGGACAGGTAAAGATTGTATCTAGATCAGATTAAGAAGGGTGCAAGATCAGGAGTTCAGTCTAGGACTGAACAGTCCCTTCAGTCTGAGGGAGGTCTGGCCTAGAGATATTAACTTGGTAGTTATTGGCAGACAAAATATTTAAACCATGAAGTCACTGATGGACTAAGCATTGTTAAAAAAGAAAAGAATTCCAAGGATTGAGCTTTGGCACATTCCAATGTTTGGTGGTGAGAAAGATAAGGAGTGAAGGACAAAGGAATTAAGATGCGGTCAGAGAGGTCAGAGAACAGGGGGACATCTGAATGTCTTGGAAGCCAAGTGGAGAGAATAGTTCAAGGAAGGGAGGATAATCTGCTATGTCCAATGCTTTTATATAATCAAGTAGGATGAGAAATGAGAGCAGGATTTAGATCATGAAGGTCAGTGGTAACTCACATTAATCTGTTCAGGGAATGGGAGAAGAGAAACTGGAGGCAACAAGTGTACACAACTCTTAAGGGTTTTGCTGTAAAACGAAGAAGAGAAGTGAAGTGGGAACTAGAGGAGGAACTCATGTCCAGAGACAGGAGTATTTTAAGATGGGAAAAGAAATTGTACATATGATTATGACAAAGATCCCAGAAAGAGCAGAAGATGGATGATATAGAACCCAGAGTGGAGAATTGCGGGAGTAAAGCCATTGAGAGGGCAAGAAGGGAGGGGTTTCAGAGCGTAAAGAGTGGGGAGAGTCGTTGCTAGGAGAATGAACAGTTTATAACCAGTAGAAGCAAAGGCACATAGGTGGCTTCAGATGCAAGGAAGTGACTAG
The DNA here is from genome assembly GCA_004023965.1 of Spilogale gracilis. Lineage (NCBI taxonomy): Eukaryota > Metazoa > Chordata > Mammalia > Carnivora > Mephitidae > Spilogale > Spilogale gracilis. The sequence goes on from PITA01003987.1 coordinate 105,106, forward strand.
AAGCCACGGGACGGCTTATGGAGATTCTCCGGCGACTGCTTATTTTTCTCAGTGAAATAGGAAGCAAGATTGTCTGCTGAGAATAAGGATGAGGGAGAAGAGAAATTTGAGGAAAAAGGCAAAGGCATGAAAAATGGACAAATAGAAAGCGCACGATAAGAGGCCCAATTCCATCTAAATGTACCAGTCATTGATAAAGTGCCGACCACTTCCCCCAAAAGAAACCGAGGATGCTCAGGATAATGCAAATCACACAGCGAGGTTTATTTCCAGCTAGCTGGGGTCCAAGTATCCACCCGGTGCAGCGGGTTTCAACAAGGACCCTGAATGCAAGGGTCTAGGGGTATATATGCATTTCAAACAGCAAGCATGAGTCACACAGTTCACAAGTCAACCTCCCATTCTTAGTTTGCATCTAAATACCTCCCCCCCCACCCTTCCTGGAAGGGAGATTAAGGGCTTTAACTGGCTGGGTGTCTCCCCCAACCTGGCTGCCTTTGTTTTCCAGGGGCCATTTATCCATAACACCTGGAGCTGTTTTTCTGAGTAAACAAGATGGCAGCTTGGATTCCAAAACTGGACCTTACATTCCCCCCTTTTCTTTGGGAATAGGTCAAATCTTTGACCCTTTTGCTAAATAAAACCTTTTCCAGATCTATACTCCAAACTTAGTAACAGCCAAAAACTCGTTAAAATCTGCCATGGCCAATTTCAATTACCCAGGAAAAGGTAGAAGAAAGGATTAACAATCAGAACCAATTGCACACAGATGGAAAAATGCTCACAGTCACTCTCAAACATATAAGGTGACTCAGAAGCTCCCATATCATTAGGCAACAATGACAGTAACAACAAAGTTACTGTCTTTTGAGTTTTAGCTTCAGTCCACGGTCAGCAGGGTCCATCGGCGGTGGCATCCATCTCTGGCGGGCGTTCTCATCCTCAGCTCCTTTGTCATGGCACGCGTGAATCCAGGTTCTGATGCCTTTTATTTTTACTGCTCTGGGGGTGGTCAGGATGACAGTAAATGGCCCCTTCCAGCGAGGTTCCAGGTTTTCCACCTGGTGGTGGCACACCCAGACTAAATTTACGTAGGGTGTGCTCCGTGCCCTGAGGAGGGCGAAGGGAAAGGGATCCATCCATCCACCTCTAGTCTCAATTAGAATTAACTTTGTCAAGGTCTCTTTAAGAGTCCGGTTTATTTTCTTTACTTGTCCAGAACTCTGGGGCCCGTAGGCACAGTGTAGCTTCCAGTTTGTGCCACGGCCTTGGCCAATGCTTGTGTTTATAGGCTTTAATAAGGCTTTCCAGAAAAGCCCCTGGGAACTCATCCTTATTTTGAGTCATTGCACCGATCTTAGATAAGCAGCCACCCGGAGTCCCCCCAACAGAGCCTGGTGTAGAGATGGAGACTCTCCCTACCTTTACATGAATCTTCTTGCAGATGAAACTTGTTCTGCAAGACAATCACAGTTGTAAAACCTCAGAAACAGACATAGTTACCACGATAGGATTGATAAAGAAACTTAGTTATTCTATGACACACAACATTTCAATAGTCAGAACACTTAATGATGATCTTGTACTAGTACATTAAAACTTTAGGTAGGACACATTACCTCCAGAATAGTTATAGCACCCATTTAAATGTAACCCGAGACTTATTTGTTTAAGAGTACTTCCCATGAGACTTAGCAAACTAAATAAAAGGCCTAATAAATTAAGGAGACTTCATTTATGATTTAAGTCTCGGGAAGTATGGTAAAACCTTAGAGTTTTAAAGCACAAGCCTAAATAGGATTAAATGTAAATCACAGAAACTGGTTTCTCAGGGCAGGCAAAGAGAAAGCAACTGTTTACATTTTTTTTTATCAAGAGCAGACCGGGGCGCCTGGGTGGCTCAGTTGGTTAAGTGACTGCCTTTAGCTCAGGTCATGATCCCGGGGACCTGGGTTCGAGTCCCACATCAGGCTCCCTGCCCGGCAGGAAGCCTGCTTCTCCCTCTCTCACTCCCCCTGCTTGTGTTCCCTCTTTGGCTATGTTTCTCTATGTCAAGTAAATAAAATCTTAAAAAAAAAAAAAAGCAGACCAACAATGGGAGAAAACCTTGCCCTTTGAACAAAGAGAAAGCAGAGTTTCAATCTTATACTTTAAAACCCATTCATTTCAATCTTGGTCCATACCGACCACATTTAAAATTCTGTTCCAAAGTTTTCCCTCCACAAACCTTTTTACAACTTTCCTTTGCATTCAGATTTTGTCCCATGCTATTTCTTTTTTCCCAAACAACCATCTCACTTAGGACAAAACTATCTTCTTTTACCTTCAACAAAAATGCATTCCTGTTCTTTATTCTTTTAACATATCTCCTCCTTTTCCACATACAGAGTTGTTTCCCTTATTTCCATCAGTCTTAGTTATAGTCAGCAGAATTTTGCACTCTTTAGAAACCTTAATCTCCAGTGAAGACTAAGGAGTAACCAACTGTAAACTTTCACACCAGAATTCAGTTTTCCACCACGGGCCGCCTGCCCGAGCCTCTCGTGCAGGCTCCAACATCTGCACAGTGCCCACCAAGCCTCAGCCATGGCCGTTTCACTCCTGCGGGCCTGCGGGCTCCCAGGCACAGCTTCCTGCCAGTCAGTGGGCCCCACGGCCTCAGTGCAGCACCTGACAGCTCAGAGTGCTGCTGCCTCTCCGGCCAGAAGTGCACAATTTGGGACAGTGGGTTCACTGGGCTTCCCTCCCGTTGTGAAGGGTATCACAGACAAAGGGTGGGGCACTCTCAGATGCTGTCCTGCTTCTGTCCCTCGTGGGAACTTCAGGGCATCTTAGCTAAGGTCTATCTGCATAAACCCTGGACCAGGTTACCCCTGTGGGGGCAAATGACCGTTATGCCGAGACTTAGGGTGCAGCTCATTCAGACTCCGTAGCCGAAGCAGTGGAGCTGCACAGATACACACACACATTTAGGCACTCTTCACATTCAGACAGGTTGGAACCTCCCTGGGTGCCCCTGACAATGGGAGGTAATCAGGCGCCCCTTCCGTCAAATAGGATGGGTCTTCGAACATAACTGCCTAGGCCAGGGGACTCAAACTCCCGCAGGTAGGGGACTCGAACCCCTCCAGATAGGGGACTGAAACCCCTCTAGATAGGGGACTGTCCCATTTTAATCCACACCAAGACACAAACAGTTAAGATGATTAACAAGGACACAATAACACAGACAAATGTTCCGGTGCGGCCACGGAGACAAAACTGAAATACAGATGAGGACCTTGTTCTCCAGGCGGGGGCAAGGGACTTCTCCCAAGACCCCCAGTCGATGGCTCATCAGCGCGTCCGCTTAAGCCAATGCCAACCCAAATACAGGTTGGACTTCCTACAGGTACAGGCTAGAGCTCTCAGAAAATACAGGATAGAGCTCTCGGAAAATACAGGATAGAGCTCTCAGAAAATATGTGCGCAAAAAGTAAAAAAAGTTACTCACCACTCTCTCAGGTGTCCAGTCATTCACACCAATTACACCAGATTCAGGATCCTTACCAGGTATCAACCTGAACGGTGTCCACTAAGATGTCATTGGGGGTTCCAGATTGTCGGGAGACGCCTCTTACATGTCTCCCACGACTGCCAGATGTCGGGAACGTCTCCCATGACCAGTAGTGGAGTTTCCAGGGCCGTAGCCCCCACTTCCACCCCATGAGAATTCTCCAGATAGGGACCTCCAGTCCCTCCAGGCGAGAACTTCTAAGTTCTCCATACAGAGGTGGCCAATCCTCCTTCTGCGGTCCTTTTAGTTAAACCTCAGTATCCCGGTCGTCAGTTCTCCTTGAGGAGGGGTCTTATCCCAGACGAAGCCCCCAAATGATAAAGTCTGATGCCAACCACTTCCCCCAAAAGAAACCGAGGATGCTCAGGATAATGCAAATCACACAGCAAGGTTTATTTCCAGCTAGCTGGGGTCCAAGTATCCGCCCGATGCAGTGGGTTTCAACAAGGACCCCAAATGCAAGGGTCTAGGGGTTTATATGCATTTCGAACAGCAAGCATGAGTCACACAGTTCACAAGTCAACCTCCCATTCTTAGTTTGCATCTAAATACCCCCCCACCCCGACCCCGACCCTCTCTGGATGGGAGATTAGGGGGTTTAACTGCTTGGGTGTCTCCCCCAACCTGGCTGTCTTTGTTTTCCAGGGGCCATTTAGCCATAACACCTGGAGCTGTTTTTCTGAGTAAGCAGGATGGCGGCTTGGATTCCAAAACTGGACCTTACATTATCACCACAGTGATGGAAGAAGCTTTGCAGTCAAAGAGCAAAACTTTCAGACTGTATTGAAACAAATATTTATGCAAGAATCAGGTGTAAAACACAAAGACATAGAAAAATTAAAAATCAAGGATCCAAAAGAGGGGGTACCAGGCAAATAGCAAATAAGGAAGACATAATGTAAGTATATTATTACCAGACAAAATGACTTTAAATGGGTTATTACACAATGATAAACATTCAGCTCACCAAGAAGATAATTCTAAATTTGCATGCCTCCAATAACCTAGTTTTGAAGCATTAATATCAGAGAACTACAAGTATTTTTTAAAAACCTACCACCACAGTAAGAATTTTAACACTTTTGGGATGCCTGGGTGGCTCAGTTGGTTAAGCGACTGCCTTCGGCTCAGGTCATGATCCCGGAGACCCGGGATCGAGTCCCACATTGGGCTCTCTGCTCGGCAGGAAGCCTGCTTCTCCCTCTCTCACTCCTCCTGCTTATGTTCTCTCTCTAGCTGTATTTCTCTCTGTCAAATAAATAAAATCTTAAAAAAAAAAAAAGAATTTTAACACTTTTTTTTTGAGAAATTGAATCTAATTGAAATCTTTCCATAAAGAAAAAACATAAGCAACAAACAAACAAAATCAGACCTAGGAGGCTTGAATGGTCTGTTAGTCAAACATTCAAAGAACAGACCAAACCAGTATAGCACTAACTCTTCTAGAAAACAGAATGAGAAAGAGTGTTCCTCAATTCATTTTCTGAGGTAGGCATAACCTTGTAGGCAAAATTAGACAATAATGGTACAATTTTTTAAAGGTTTTATTTATTTATTTGACAGAGAGAAACACAGCCAGAGAGGGAACACAAGCAGGGGGAGTGAGAGAGGGAGAAGCAGGCTTCTGGCCAAGCAGGGAGCCCAATTTGGGGCTTATACCCGGGACTCCAGTATCATGACCTGAGCCGAAGGCAGAGGCTTAACCCTCTGAGCCACCCAGGCACCTTACAATTTTTTTTTGAACATAAATGTAAAAATAAAAATGTAACAAGCAGAATCTAAGAAATTAAAAAAAATGTAACACATTATGGTTAAGTTCATTCCAAGAATATTAGGTGATTTAATATTATCAAATGCATTATGTAATTCACTGTAGTAACAATTTAAGGGAGTCAAACTATATCTCAACGGATGCAAAACATCCCGCCTGTCTCTATTTGTGAAAAAACTCTAAGTAAACAAAAAATACAAGGGAACTTTCTTAACCTGCTATTGAGTCTGCACAAAAAACCTACAGCACTTCCCAATGTAGTGGGGAAAGCATGTTCTTCAATGAGGAGCAAGACAAAGATGTCTTTGGTCACTATCACCGTTGAACCCTGTTGAATCTGCAGCCCTAGAACCTTAGTAAGGAAAGAAGAAGAAATAAAAGGTATAATGATAAAAAAGGAGGAAACATAATTGCCATTATTCACAGAAGAATTGACTTCATATAGACAGCCCAAGAGTTCACAGATAAATTACAAGATTTAATAAGAGAATTAGCAAGATTGTTAGATAAACACATTGCGATACAAAAGTCAAGTGTGTATCTCTATAGCAGCAAGGAGCAGGTAAATAATGCAATTAGGACAGATACTATCTGTCATAGCAGCCTTACCACCCAGGACCTACGGATAGAGCTGACAAAAGATATGCAGACTCTTTATAGAGAAAAGCATAAATCACATGAAAAAAAGTATTAAAGAATATCCAAGAAAACATAAAGTTCTTCCACAATCTTGGGTAGAAAGACTCAGTATCGTGAAAATGCAATTGTCCCCAAATATATCTGTAGAGTCATTGTGATTCCAGTGGGTGTCCTGTCAGGGTTTTTCATGGAACTAGACATGTTAATTTTAAAATTGTTATGGAAGAGCAAGAGGTCAAGAATAGTCATGAAATTCCCAGAAAAGAAGAATATAAGATGGCTTGCCCTTCCAGATACAAGACTAATTTAAAGCTGTGAAAATTGTATAACACAGGGTTAAATGAATAGGCCAAGGGAACAGGACAGAGAACATTAAAACTGACCCAGGCACCGAGGGAAAAAACCATGATTTATGACAGAGCGGGTCTTTTATTCAGTTTGAAGGAAGCGCTATTGTTTATATTAACTTATAAAAAACCATTTTATGAAAAAAATGAAGTTGTACTTTATCCCACAGAAATCAGTTCTAAAAAAACAGAACTTACAACAAAAGGAAAACTTGAAAACCTAGGAAAATATCTTTACATAGAAAACACAGGAAAATATCTTTGTGACCTTTGAGTAGGATAGATCTATTAAATAAAATGCACATATAAGGATGTGAACCAAAAGAGGAAAAGAGCTATCCCCTTGATGCAAAAATCGATCGAAAGAAACCATAAAGGGGGCGCCTGGGTGGCTCAGTGGGTTAAAGCCTCTGCCTTCAGCTCAGGTCATGATCTCAGGGTCCTGGGATTGAGGCCCACATCCGACTCTGCTCGGCAGGGAGCCTGCTTCCTCCTCTCTCTCTGTCAAATAAATAAAATCTTAAAAAAAAAAAAAAAGAAATCATAAAGGGACTGAAAATTACTAGTCACAATGTAAAAACACACATGCTACACATATAAACAAATCATTACGTCCAAAAATAAAGACTGTACAAATTTATAAGAGCAATAGCAATCCAAAAGGAAAGTGGTCAAGAACATATGCATAGTATTCAACCTAGCAGACTATTCCTGTTACCTGCCTTGAATACATTTGTCTCAGAACCTATTTGTGCTCTTAAAAATTACTGAAGAATCTCTAAAAGTTTTTGTTTCTGTGGGTCATATCTATCAATATTTATCAAATTAGAACTGAGAAATTAAAAAATATATTTATTTCATTTCTTTTTTCTCACTTTTTAATTTAAATTCTAATTAGTTAACATATAGTGTGATATTAGTTGCAGGAGTAGAATTTAGTGATTCATCATGTACATGAAACACCCAGTGCTCATCACAGCAAGTGTCCTCCTTAATTCCCATCACCCATTTAGTCCATCCCACACACTTGCCCTTGCCAACCTTCAGTTTGTCTTTTAGATACAGTTAAGAGTTGTTTTCTGGTTTGCCCCTCTTTTTTCCCCTCTCTGTGTTCATCTGTTTTGTTTGTTAAGTTCCACATGCATGAAATCATGTGGTTATTTTTCTTTCTCTGTCTGACTTCTTTCCCTTGGTGTAATATTCTCTAGCTCCATCCATGTTGTTGCAAAATAACAATACTAGACAAATTACATGTTAACATAAATAATGCTTTTTGAAAAATAACTATATTTTCCAAATCAAAGAGTGAGAAAAGTGGCAATGCTTTATATTTTTTGAAAATTTCTTTTTAATGCCTGGCTTACTAGGTAAGTGGATTGCCTTACTTGTTTCTGTAATCAGTCTGTTGCAATATCGCAGGTCATGTAGCCTCTGGAGAACTCCACTATTCACTTATGTGAGAATGAAAGTAAAAAAGTCAAATAATATCTTACTATTTTTTGAAAGTGGTTTTGTATAAGGGTGTATACATAGGAGCTAAGATGATAAAGGAAAGCAAGGGAATGATTAACCAAAAATTCAGGTTGGGGTCTATCTCTGAGGGTGGGAGCCGGGAGCCAGCTACAATAAGGAAGGGCACGGAGGGGGCTTCTGAGACACTGATATTTTATTCTTAAGCTGGATGTCTGCTACATGAGTGTTCATTATTTTTTTTAAAATATTTTTATTTATTTGGGAGAGAGAGAGCATGAGCACGGGGCAGGGGGTGGAGAGGAAACATGAGGGAGAGGGAGAAGCAGACTCCCCAGTGAATAGGGATCCACATGCACGGCTCAATTCTAAGACCCAGATCATGACCTGAGCCGAGGGCAGACTCTTAACTGACTGAGTCTCCCGAGACCCCTTTTATATTATTATTTTAACTGTGCATATGTGTAACTTAAAACATTTATAACCTAACAAAAGCCAATTCAAAATAACTTAAATAAGAAAATAAATATTTCGACTTTCATAATTGAAAAACCCAATAGGAGAGAGTTTCAGGTATGTTTTAATCTGGAGTCCACCACTGTAGCTGGAGAAGAGGTCATTTTCCTTCAGAGCACATAGACTCCCTTGAGAAAGGTTGAATGCCAAAATGAAGAATTACTGAAAAAGAAATTTAAGCAAGAAAGATTAGAAATATGTAGAGCCACAAAATATAAAATAGGTGTGATAAATACTTTAGTTAGTATTTCTCTTCTAATGCTAACTTTTAAAATCCTTGTTTTTCCTGTTTGACATTTGCTAACCTGAATTTCTAGCTGTAATGAACCTATTAAGAGGCATAATGATTTTATTAAATCCCTCAGTTATTTTATATCTGTAACATTCCAACTTATGCTTTAACATTTGGCTAGGAAGAGATTAGGATTCAGTAAGAAGCACTCCTTTTAAGTGTGGTGGCATTCTGACTGAGAAATAGTGTTAAAAATTTCTTGAAGTGGTGACTTTTGTACCTGTGCCTGTGTATTTCAGATGTTTCCACAGGTCATTCTTAGAATCATAGTGACTTTTAATATAATTGCACCTTCTATGTTATCTTATCATTTACTTTAACATTTCTCTAATTGTTAAAATGTTGTAATAGACAACTTTCCCAAGCTATTACTATCACAGCTCATCATTCTGAATAATCATGAAATTATTTAAATAATTTAAATTTGCTCTTTTAAGTCCAAAAGGTTTCAAAAAAATTATGCTTGATAGTCATCTCTTAAACTGTAGTAAACATATTAAGTACTATGTAATTTTACATTTTCTTCATGATGTAAGGTCATTATGAATGTAAATTACCTCGTTATAATTACAATAATTTTAGACACAAGTAGCTGTTTGTTTTATACTTAAGGGGACTACGCTATCTAGTGAGTGTAAATTTTTCATGTTTTTTTAATCTCTATTCTCAACATGAGCTCTAATTTTCTAATGTTATTAATACGTCAGCACCTAGCATGAAACTCTTCTAAGTTATTGTTTTAAATATTTTATTTATTTATTTGACAAGAGCACAAGCAGAAAACTGGATGGAACTAGAGGGTATTATGCTAAGCAAAATAAGTCAATCAGAGAATTATGATGTGAGCTTACTGATATGAGGAATTTGAGAAACAAGACTGAGGATCATATGGGAAGGAAGGGAAAAAGGAATCAAGATGAAACCAGAGAGGGAGACAGACCATAAGAGACTCTTAATCTCAGGAAATAAACTGAGGGTTGCTGGAGGGGAGGGGTGGTAGGGAGAATGGGTTGGTTGGATGGTGGACATTGGGGCGGTTATGTGCTATGGTGAGAGCTGTGAATGGTGTAAGCCTGATGAATCACAGACCTGTATCCCTGGAACAAATAACACATTATATGTTAATTAAAAAAAAAAAAAAGAAGAGGAGGGCAAAGAGACAAGGTGATATGAGGATATTTGGAAGACTTAGTAAAGCATCAGGTGTGAGGTAGAACAGAGGACATAATGATGTTTTTCAGTTTGGGATTCCTTCCCATCTGAATCAGTGGATCTGATGGAGGCAGCCCCAACTCCTCTCAAGAAACACAGGTGGGCACATGAGCCTGATCTACTGGACTAGGAGAGTCTATTCCTAAGTCATAATTATTGGTTCATGGGTGGGCACATGATGTAAATTGAGCCAATTAGTGTTATCTTTAGAATTTTTTCTGCTAGACTGGTCAGGAAAGTTACCTTCTTCCCCAGGGATCCTATTTTTGTCAGTGGTCATTTTTCCTGTCCTATTATGTGCTAGCCAGATTCCAAGATGGTCCTCAAAGTTCCCTCTTGATAGTCATATCCTTGTTACCATATTGTTTTGGGGTTGGTCTTTGTGATACATGAGTATACAGCAGATGTGGTGGTATTTTATGCCTGAAACTGGAAGCTACAGATTCCAAAATAGAATCAACCAGACTTGGTAATTAATTGGATTTTTAGTTGTAAGAGAACACGAAGTTTTTAAGTTGGACAAAATGGTTATATCATTAATGGGTGTAACAGTATCTTGAGGGAGGATTTGTTATTGTTGTGCAAGAAGAACAAGAATAAATAAGGAATTTATATCAGGTTGAAACTCTGAATAACAGTTTTAGGCACAATGGCTGGTATTTAGAAAAACAAAGTAGACTGTCTCACAAAATAGTGAGTTCTCTGTCACTGCTCGATTCCTTATTAAGGATGTTGGAGACTAGACTTATAATAATACAGCATCTAAAATCACTTTTTTTTTTTTTTAAGAGAGAAAGATAGAGTGCACTAGAGTTAGTGGGGAGAGGCAGACAGGAAGGGTGAGGGAGAGACTCTCAAGCAGACTCCCTGGACGCCAAGCTTGATTCTACTGCCCTGAGATCGTGTCCTGAGCCCAAATCAAGAGATGATGCTTAACTGAGTTTCTACCATAGAGCTTCTTCTTCTTTTTTTTTTTTTTTAAAGATTTTATTTATTTGACAGAGAGAAACACAGCCAGAGAGGGGACACAAGCAGGGGGAGTGAGAGAGAGAGAAGCAGGCTTCCCGCCGAGCAGGGAGCCCGATGTGGGACTCGATCCTGGGTCTCCAGGGTCATGACCTGAGCCGAAGGCAGTGGCTTAACCAACTGAGCCACCCAGGCGCCCCTACCATAGAACTTCTAAACAGTTTTTCTCCATGTTTTTCACTGTTGCTTCAGGCGAATTATAATCTCTGTTGGAGAACTTACCCAGTTTAGCAGACAGGCTGGAAACAGATCAGGGGAGTCATGGTCACATCTCTTAGGAAAATACTTTATTTAGCTCTACTCTTACTTGATTCTATGCTGTACAAAATTGGCCTTCTCTCAAAATAATAATAATTTAAAGAAGAGGAAGCCAAAAGGTACCCCAGCAAACTGACAACCTCATATGTGTTCTTTCCATCAGAAATGATTTTCTGCCCCATAAATACCTTTCCTATAGCGTCCAATACACTTAGATTCCCTCCACCCTTAATTTTCTTTTCCCTGAAGAAAAGAATTATCATCTAGCCCTTGTTTCCAAAAGCATTTCTTCTTTTCTCTAACATAATCCTGAAGCAAATACAATACGTAGCTTGGGGAAAATTAAACAGAAATGTAGAACAAGGAAGTTAGAACTAGACAATTGCAAGATTCTTCTTAGCTTATAAATTTAAATAGCAAATCCTATGGCTTTTGTATCCAACATTGGGCAGTACCTTTAGTAATAGAAGTATTTGTAGTGATACAACTTACGCAAGCTACATTTTTTTTCATGCTTTTTCATCAAATTGTTGTAAAATTCTGTGAATACCTAAAAAGCACTTATGGGCTTGAAAGGGCTAACATGATTCTTTATTAAGTGTCTTATTCAGGAGAAGCCAAATCTTGATATTTAATAGTGTTTGTGCAGCACGGAAAACAAGGAAGTGGGACAATGCAAAGAAAGCAGGTCCATCAGATTTCTGCCTCATTCTCCTGTCTCCCTTCACCCACACCTTGGAGTCACATAGTGCTTTTTTCTTTCAGTTCTGGAAAAATCTCTTCTGCCTACATGATTTGGTAGATGCCAGCCCTAGAGATTTCTTACGTACTTTTCCTGCATCCAGTTGAATGTTTTAATGAAAAATAGAGTCTTTCTTTAAAAATATTTGTTTTGGCAAGCATAGAAGGATTAGCAAAAGCATTGATAATTTTAATGATTTTTCTAAAACCACACAGAATTGTTCGTCACTGGAAACACACCATTTTAAGGTTTTCTTATGCCATTTAAGAATGTTAAAAAGACCAAGCTGGGGCGCCTGGGTGGCTCAGTGGGTTAAAGCCTCTGCCTTCAGCTCAGGTCATGATCTCAGGGTCCTGGGATGGAGGCCACATCGGGCTCTCTGCCCAGTGGGGAGCCTGCTTCCTCCTTCTTCCTCTCTCTCTGCCTGCCTCTCTGCCTACTTGTGATCTTGCTGTCAAATAAATAAATAAATAAATCTTAAAAAAAAAAAGGCCAAGCTGATGCAATATTCACTCATCAATTGTTTAATGAAAGCGGGGGTCAGGGGGTGGGGTGGGATTCCCAGTCAGCCATTTCTAACTACATGATACCTGGCTAACAGGGTTATTTGACTTTTTAATTCTATTTGTACAAATAAACGCAAACCAAGAGAGATTGTGACTTAGTGGGGTTCATAATTTTCCTTTCCTCTGTCTCTCCAGCCTCCTTCCTTTTGTTGACAGTTTGTTTTAACATCAGCTTTTGTAATACAAAGATATTATCTTTCAAGATACAGGCAGAATGCCAAAGCAGGAGGCAGAATTTTGGCCACATTCTGGATGTTCTTAAAGACAATATGCATTCTTCCTTCTCTATCCCCTTAGAAGTAAGAAATAGATCCCACCAGCTTTTATGGAACAAATTTAGCTCAGCCCTCAGCAGACAAAATGTTCTTTTTTTCTATAGCTACCTGAACGTTCATTGTAAAAGACTGTTATAAAATTATTTTGCTGTTTCTTTTGGTATGATTTGTACAGTATCCTGGTGTCATTTAATAATAAAATTCCAGTTTTCATGTTGCAAATCTGGTTGCCCTAGTTTAAAATTATATGTTGAATTATGAAAATCAAGCATTTGGTTGCCAAGGAGAAAAGTGATTTCTATCTTGGAATTGTTTAACTCTTCAAGGTTAGTATATTTCCATTCTTCTTTTCTGTCCAGAAAATTGTCTGGGAAGCCATTCCTTTTCTACTGGTGATATTGCACAAATGTAGTGAAAACTTGGAATAACTTTGGTTTTCACTGACGTCTCCTTATGAATTAGTCACAGTTTCTGTCTTATTCTCTGAAGAGAACAAAATGATAGTTTGTTTTTTCTCCTCCCAAAGAACTGTTATGACGAAGGGAGCATGGTTTGGGATTGACTAACAAAGATAGGAAAAGGGGGTTATGTTATGAGGAAGGGAGCATGGTTTGGGATTAACTAACAAAGATAGGAAAATACTGATCTATATTAAAACAATTGTTCTCAAAGAAAATTCAGAAAGACTTATTTAGATAAAGACAAAATTGCATTTTATAGCCTGTGTAATATATATTTAGGAAAGTCCAGTAGATATTGAAGAGTTAGATATAAACAGGCTATTTTGTATTTGAATTTCAGGTTTTTGAAGCAATATTTAATAAATTTCATATGCGATTTGCTTTTTAGAAGATTAGAAAAAAAATTTTTTAGAGGAAGAAATGGTGCCTCTTTTTCTTTTTAAAGATTTTATTTATTTATTTGACAGAGAGAGAGATCACAAGTAGGCAGAGAAGCAGGCAGAGAGGGAGAAGGAAGTAGGCTCCCTGCTGAGCAGAAAGCCCAATGTGGGGCTCGATCCCAGGACCCTGAGATCATGACCTGAGCCGAGAGCAGAGGCTTAACCCACTGAGCCACCCAGGCGCCCGAAATGGTGCCTCTTAATGTAAAAGCATATCTTGCTATTGTGACTAGTCCGTGGGATTTTATTGATTATCCTAAGTTACTTTTGAGGAGGAATGATTGCCAAAGTCATTGTTTAAATTATACCTACGAGGCCCAGAGATCTGAAAAACCAAGATGAGGCAGGAATTTATAGTGGTGATTAATGGGGGTGTCAGGGTGGTTTTTAACCTTCCATCTCAATAGAAAGAAGAATTTTGCTGTAAAGTATTTATTAATAGTCCTTGAACAATGCCTGGACATGGGTTTTCAGATGGCTGTTTTCCCAGCATCATTTCACACTTTGCTCTTCTGGTAACCTGAAGTAAACTCAGATATCCTGCCTCTGAGTGGTGAGCTTTGCTGAAGTCTTCTGAAAAAGACAGGGAAATTTGCTTTGTTTTGAGTCTCTGGACTCTGCCAACCCCAATGACACAAATGCCCATCCTTTATCCCAAATGAAACCAAACACAAGAGTATAGAAGGATCAGTGCTAAGCTCCCCACACGACCTGGTGGTTACAACCTCGGGAGCTCTGGGTTCTCAGGCCTTGTTCTGCCAACTACAAGTATGTGACTCGGGAAGAGTCCCTTCCCTCTTGCCTCAGTGTCATATGGGGACGTCATGGAGGATTTATGACATGAAATTACATTACTTATTAGAATTTACAGAAATTATTTTGTATTGTGGATATGTAGAGATTAGGATATGATCTTATAAACTCTGCTTCTTATGTGAGATGGATGTAGGTCAAATTTGTATAAAAGGTTGGGTGATGGTGTGTTGGTATTTTGGCACCAGTTCATTTATAGAAGGGACCAGAATTATAATTGTCTTTTTCCTGTCAGAACATGAGACTTTATGAGGGAAGTAATAATTTTAGTATCCTTAGCTCATAATGATACCTCTTCTAGTAATAACATCTACTACCCAGCTTTTCTCTAGAGCCAAATTTTAGGAATGCACATAACCACCTACTCTCTGCTCCATTTCTTGGATCTTAGAAACTTTTTTTCTCTAGTGAATAGAGAGCATGTAAAGGTGTGGATTCCCATACTTCCCCACCTCCTAATTCTCCCTAACTTAGGGAGCTCTTTGATCTGAAGTTTAGTGCCTTTCTGTAGCTCTGGAAAACTTTCTTTTATAGTTTATTTTCTTTTTAATTTTTTCCATTCCATCCTTCTGAAACTTACGAGAGGTATTTGAAATCACCTAGATCCCTTTTCCAAGTCCCTTAACTTTTCTTAAACATTTTCCATTCCGTGAATTTTTTCTTCTGCACTGCAGTCTGGAGGAGTTTCTTCAGTTTAGTCTTTAAGTCCTATAAATTGATCTTCAACCATATCTATTTTGGAATCTCATTTTTTCCATTAACCTTTACTTCCTTTCCTTTTTGATTCCCTAGTATAAAGAGTGGGCTTAATTTAACACCTTAGTTCACAGCAAAACCTTATCGTTTGTTCATGTAAGAGTCTTATTTCATTCATTTTTCAAAACTTCCTCCTAGATTTGTGTTTCCATTCTCCCCACTACTGTTTCCATTTGAGGTGTTTGATATGTGTTCTTAACTATGCATATATTTTTCATGCCAAAATGCATTTTGTTATCTTCTTTGCATGCTTTTCTTCCTGGCCTGATAAATACACAGTATTGTGCTATGCAACATAAAATTTAAAAAAAATTTTGGAGTAAAGACCTGATGCCCAGATCTTCTGTTTAGCCATCATGCTTTTGCTAATAAATGTAGTATCTTCTTAGATGTCTCCAAAAATAATACTTATACTTATTTTAAAGTCATATTCTGTTACATCCATTAATTTTCTGTAGGTTTTATTTGTTCTGTTATTTGAATCAGACAATCCTTTCTAATGGTATTAATTTTCCTCAAATATTTGGTGATGGTTGTCTGTTTTTATTATTGGTGAGGGTCTGTGTCCTTGGCCTAGTGAGACTCCCCACTTATTTGTCTGTGAATGAGGTTCCACTTTTGATGATAAAGGGGGAACACAGTGGAATGTGTGACCCAGAGGGCTGATGATTTAGTTTCCTGAGGCTTCCCTAACAAAGTACCCTAAATTGAGTAGGCTTTAAAAACAGAAATTTATTCTCCCACAATTCTGGAGACTAAGCATCCAAAATCAAGGTATTGGCAAGGCCATGCAATCTCCTAAGCCCTTATGGGAGAATCCATCTTTATGTCTTCTGTCTTCTTGTGGCCCCCAGAAGTGCTTTGGCTTATAGCTGCATAACTCCAGCCTCTGCCTGTCTTCACAGGTGGTCTTCCTTCAGTGTCCGTGAATCTTTATGTCTTCAGATGGTCTTCTCCTCTCTCTGGCTCTCTTCTCTTCTTATAAGGACACTAATCATATTGGATTAAAGGCCCCACCATACTCCATTACAACTTCATCTTTAATAATTATATCTTCCATGATCTATTTCTAAGTAAGGTCACATTCTGAACTAGTAGGGTCTAGGACTTCAACATATCTTTTTGAGATACACAATTTAAACTACAACAGTGGGTACGTATCTTGTCCACTTAGTGAAAGTGGACTTCTCATCCTTACCTTGAACATAGTCCTGCTTCTCCAGTGCCAGAAGCTACTCTGGGAGTCTCTGGTTCCAGAAATCCAAAGTTGGAGATCTGTGCATGACAATTTATCCTGGTACAAAGGTTTGAGTGAGGATGTCCTTTTCTTCCTGTCTGTTGCCAGTGTGGATGTCTTGCTGGATTCTGCTTGTCAGGCCCCAACACTGAAGCCAGGAGCCTTTCCCAAAGTCTTTTAGCTTTGTTTATAAATGAGGTCTATAGCCAGCTGTTTAGATCTTTGGGTGAAAGGGCCACTAGCCAGATTTTCTCATTGATCCATTAGTGACTCATCCTGTGATTTCTCTAGGACTGATTTGGTTTGGTTAGCTTAGAGCATAAAACTCATCCAGAGTTTTCTTAAGAACTTTTGCTTTCTTTTGGAATAGCTCTTACTTGAATCTTGTATTGCAGCTTCTCCCACTTGTTTTCCTGTTAATCTGATCTCATCTGCTTCCCCGTAATCTCCCCAAAATGCTGTTTGTATATTAGTTTGGAAATTCCTCAAGTTTTCTGCTTTACTGATACCAATTTTTTTGTTTTCTTTTATGGATCCTTCTTTAATGATAGGTTTGCTTTTATTTCAGTGGGATTTAGGTGGAAAGGAGATAGATGTATAGATATATGAGTTTACATGAATATCATTACACAGTTAAGGTGCTGATTTAAACTGGAGGTCATCAAACTTTTTCTGCAAAGGGCCAGATAGTAAATATTGTAGGTATTTTGGGTTATAAGGTTTCTTTTGCCACTATTCAATACTGCTGTTTTAGTGTAAAAATGGCCTAGACAATATATAAATATACAGGAGAGACTATGTTTCAATAAAACTTTACTTATAAGAACAGGAAGAGGGCCAGGTTGGGCCTATCCCTGAAACCAGTGGTTCTCAAACTGATCATGCAACAGAATCTCTGGAAGGGATTGCTGTCCTCACCTCCAGTTTCTGACTGGACCTAGGGTTGGAGGGGGTGTCCCAGAATTTGCAGGGTTTTTTTTTAAATCCTTCATACTTTATTTTTTTAAATTAACATATAATGTTTCATTTGTTTCAGGCATCTAGGTCTGTGATTCATCAATCTTACACCATTCACAGCACTCGTTATAGCACAAAACCCTCCCCAATGTCCATCACCCAGCCGCCCTGTTCCTCCCATCCCCCTCCCCTCCAGCAACCCTCAGTTTGTTTCATGAGATTAAGAGTCTCTCTCTCTCTCTTTCTCTTTAAAAGATTATTTATTTATTTATTTATTTGATAGAGAAAAACACGGCGAGAGAGGGAGCATAAGCAGGTGGAGGCTTCCTGGCGAGCAGGGAGCCCGATGCGGGGCTCAATCCTGGGTCTCTGGGATCATGACCTGAGTTGAACGCAGTTGCTTAACCAACTGAGCCACCCAGGCACCCTGAGATTATGAGTCTCTTACAGTTTGTCTCCTCCTCTGGTTTCATTTTGTTTTGTTTTCCTCCTCCCTTCCCCTATGAGCCTCTGTCTTTTTTCTCAAATTCCTCATATCAGTGAGATCATATGATAATTGTCTTTCTCTGCTTGACTTACTTCACATTATACCCTCTAGTTCCATTCATGCAGAATTTGCAGTTTTAATAAGCTCCCTAGTGATGCTGATAATATTGGCCTATGGACCATACTTCGAGAACCACTCATCTAAGTAATTTTTATTTCCTAAACACCACCATTTCAACCATTTATTGATAATACAACTATGTTCCTTATTTATGCATTCATTTGTTGGTTCATTCAACAAGTATTTATTGAGCTTCTATTATGTGCCAAGCTCTGTTCTAGGTTATAATAATATTGTAATGAACAAGACACAGTCTCCATTCTCATGAGTGAGGGAACCAGATGACCAAACACAAGTATTTCTTTTATTTTTATTTTTATTTTTATTTTTATTTATTTGGCAGAGAGAAACAGCTAGAGGGGGAACAAGTAGGGGTAGTTAGAGAGGGAGAAGCAGACCTCCTGCTAAGCAGGGAGCCCAATGTGGGGCTCGATCCTGGGACTCCAGGATCACAACCCGAGCCAAAAGCAGACACTTAACGACTGAGCGACCCAGGTGCCCCAAACATAAATATTTGTATAAAACATATAATGTTCGATAGTGAGAAGAACTACACAAATAAAGCCAAGAAAAAAGAGAGAGTGACATGGGAAGAGAACTACATTAGATAGGATAGTCAGGGAAGGTCACTCTAAAGAGATGACATTTCAACATAGATGTAATGATGTAAAAGAGTTAATTATGGGAAAGGGAGAGAATTCCAGGAACATGAAATGGCAAGTATGACTATATGCCTTGGACCGAAATGATTTTAGTAATGAGACACAGCTGGATGCAGAATATATTGTGATGGTTGTACCAGTAGAATTTGCTGATAAATTGGATGTGGACAGAGCAGTATTAGAGAAAACTCCAGAGTGTCTGTCTCGAGTAAGTGGGTGGAGATGGGAAAGAGCTTAAGATTTTACTTTTAGGATTTTATGTTTGAGATGCTTTTTAGAGGTTCAAATAAAGTTGTCAAGAAGATAGATGTAATAAATTGGAAAGGTCAAGGTTGGAAATAAAATACAAGTTTGGGACACATGAACATACTTTTGATGTTTTATTGTAAGGCCACCAGTCTGAAGGAGATCACCCACAGTGTGCATGTAGATAGAGAAACAGGCCAAGGAGTTAACCTAGCTAACTGAGATGGTGGGGGAAAAGAAGAGGAGCCAGCAAGGGTTACAGAGAAAGCACGAAGGAGAGAGAATATGGTTCTCGGAAGCCAAGTAATGAAAATGTTTCAAGAAAGAGAATCATCAACATAAAACTTGCCAAGTGTTACTAGGTAAGTAAATAAGATGAGGACTAGAACTCTGTCACTTGGTGATCTTGACAAGAGAAGATGCAGTGGAACAGTGAGGGATAAAGCTTTTCAGAATAAAAGACAGAAATGGAAGAAGAGAACACAGAAACAATAAACAATTCTCTCTAGGGACTTCTGCTTCTGGCAATGCTTGCTTAAGTTATATGTACTAATCCTGAGAGCCACTAGAAAAACAAACCTCATTATAAAAACTCTTTGCCTGAAGGTATTGGATAGCTAACAAAATGATGAAGAATAAGTTTTGGAAGTAGAAAGAAACCCAATGAGACAATCTCAGCATCAAAGTTTTTGTTTGTTTCCCCAGGAGAATGGGTAGCTGAGAGGTTGAGAAACTCAACAGGATTTTTAACAGCGTCAAGAGATTTGAACAAAATATGTAATCCACAGTATGCCAAGGGAGAGAGCTAGGTAGTCACCCTCCACCAGGCTTTGCGTTGAAATCCTAAAGAACGGACTCAATGGAAGAAATGTGAATCAGAAGTAATTCAAGTCTGGCAGAGACTGAAGGTCCAGCTTTAATTAAATGCAGTTATTAAAACAGAATTAAGGAAATCTTAACATTGTTTCTGTCCCTTACTACTTGCCAGAGGAAACATAAATTTGTTCTGGAATAAGATAATGTCATTTAAGGCCTCAAAGTATTTCCACAGAGTCTTAATATATGGTGTCTGGCACTCAATAAAACAACCAGTCATGTGAGGAGACAAAATGACATGAGTGAAAACCGTGGGGGAAAACCCCTAATAGTAAAAACAGACTCACAGGAGCATCATGAACTTATCTTTAGGATTCTTACTTCTCTCAAGGAAATTAAGGACAGGTTAGGCAATTTGACAGAAAATTGCAAGCCATGAAAACAAATCAAATTGACATTCTAAAACTGAGTGTACATGGTAACAGAAATGAAAAAACTTAGTGAATGTGGGGGTGCCTTGCTCGCTCAGTCAGAGAGCATGTGACTCTTGATCTCAGGATTGTGAGTTGAAGCCCCATGTTGGGTATAGAGATGACTTAAATAAATAAATAAACTAAGAAAAATCAGACACCTCAAAACTCAATGGAGGGACTTAATAACTGGTTAGACAGAGTTGAAGAGAGAACTAGTGAGCTGGGACATAGGTAAAAGTGATTACCTGAATAAAGTACAGAGAAAAAAAGGGAATGCAGGGTTATGAAATAGAAGATATAATGAGAACAGTGGCATGAGTCACTGGAGCCCGGGAAGAAGCAGAGGAAAGAGAAAATGGGACATAAGCAATATTTGAAAAGACAATGACTGAGAATTTCCCAAATCTGTTGATGAATATCATACCACAGTTTCAAGAAGTACTACCAATCCCAACTAGGATAGCTACAAGGAAAACCACACTTAGCTTAATTTTAGTATAAGTACTGAAAACTGAGACAAAAAGAAAAAGTAGCAATAGGAACCGCATGAAGCAACAGTTAGAATGAGATTTCCCTTCTTTCATAACAATGGAACTTTCTACAAAGTTCTGAAAGAAAATGAATTCCCAACCTAGATTTCTAAACATTAAAGATGAGCCTTCAATAATAAGATATAATAAAATATTTTCAGACCAAAAACTTATGGAAAATTTTTTTTTTCCTGTGAGCATGCATTATGCACTGGAAGTAACACTAAAATTTTTTTTCAGGTAGTGGGAAAATGAAACCAGATGGAACCTAGGAGATGTGGGAAAGAATAAAGGGTAAATGGGTATAAATCTAAATGACTATACGG
The DNA here is from genome assembly GCA_004023965.1 of Spilogale gracilis. Taxonomy (NCBI): domain Eukaryota; kingdom Metazoa; phylum Chordata; class Mammalia; order Carnivora; family Mephitidae; genus Spilogale; species Spilogale gracilis. The sequence goes on from PITA01003987.1 coordinate 126,100, forward strand.
GGCACCTGGGTGGCTCATTCGTTAAGCATCTTCCTTTGACTCAGGTCATGATCCCAGGGTCCTGGGTTCGAGTCCCTCATTGTGCTCCCTGCTTGGCGAGAAGCCTCTCTCACTCCCCTTGCTTATGTTCTCTCTCTCTCTCTCTCTCAGATAAATAAGTCTTTTAAAAAATAAATGACCATAAAACAATAGTTCTAATTCTTGGTGGGCCTAAATATATGTAGAACTAAAACATATACCAACGTCAAGAGAGGCTTAAATGAAGATAAAAAAGGTTCAAGTTACATACATTGCGAAAGAAGAGGTAAAAGTGCCAATTAATGTTAGACTTTGTAGTAAAAAGAAAAGTACAAATGCTACAGAGGGGAAAACTGGAATAATGAAAAATCTCAATCTGAAAGAGGGTAATATAATAAGGAAATTTAGAACATAGAACTGGTAAGGAAATAGGGAGCAAACAGTAAAATTGGAGAAGTTCAAATATTTCAATAATTACATTGCATATATATGGCCTGAAGGCTGTAGGTCACCAAACTGGTTAAAAAAAACAGCAAAGGACACACCTAAAAATATGGGAAAACAGAAAAGTTGCAAGTAATAGGTTGTGCAAATATATGCCCTACAAATATTAATCAAAAGAAAGCTGAATAGATAAATTACTATCAAAGTAGGCAAGTCTTTTTTTTTTTTAATATTTTTTATTTATTTGACAGAGAGAAACACAGCGAGAGAGGGAACACAAGCTGGGGGAATGAGAGAGGGAGAAGCAGGCTTCCTGCCGAGCAGGGAGCCCGATGTGGGACTTGATCCCGGGTCTCCGGGATCATGACCTGAGCCGAAGGCAGTCGCTCAACCAACTGAGCCACCCAGGCGCCCCAGTAGGCAAGTCTTTTGAGGAATTTAGTCTGCTGAGGAATGGGTCAAGAACTAGACGGGAATGTTGGTTCAAACCACTTTATTTATTTGGTTTTTAACACTGTGTCCTGAAGGGACAACTACAGCAGAGACAGGTAAATTGATGACACAGGAAAGATGTGTATAAGCTCTTTGGGTAGAAAAAGGGATGAGATCTGACAGCACAAGAGAAGAGTTGGCCTTAGGGATAGGGGCAATGCTTTAACAAGTAGAGGATAAAGGTGCCGGGTGTGTGTACCTTTGTCGATAGATTTCTTAGAAGATGAGACAGTTTTTTCTGAGTACATCTATTTAAAAAAAAAAAAATGTACCAGTGGCGTATAGGAGGAGAGGTTATTATTGGATGGAGCAGACGGGCGGTATGATATAGTTTTAACAAGAGGAAAAACAGACTTCCTATGGAAATATACAAAGGATATAGGTCCAGAGTTGAGAGCAGAGTTGAGAGTTCACATCACATCTGTTACGATCCATGTCAAGCAGGGCTAGTCAGTGTGGTCATTGTATGTCCCTTCTAGCCAAGTCCATGTGCACTGAGGATGCTTAGTAGGTGAAGAGTTTAATCTGCTCTCAGAAGTGCATAGTTTGTCTTTCCACTTCCCAGACCAAAGGAGACCCTCACCCCTCCCTCTGTGGTGTTAGAGGTATTGGCGGTGAGGTGTTGAGCTGTTGGGGGGCTGGTTCTGCTGAAAAGGGTCTCGGAAAACCCCATCTGACCCCATAGCTGCTTGTCCACTGAAACGGGAAGGAGGACTGCTTAGCCCTTTTGGTTGTCAGCTGTGGGCTTCGTTGTCACATTTGAGGCAAAAGGCAAGAACCTGCTTTTAACTTCACATCACTGTGACATCTGTCTGCAGACATGGAATGAGCACTTAGAGTCTGTCTGGTGGGACCCAGCTCTAGGACCCGGAAGGGTAAGTTATCTTCTCTACCTGTGGGTTAGATCAGTGTCCCCTTTATGTTATCAGTATTTTCCTCCTTTATCTGAGCAACTTTGAGTCGGTTTCTGTGCTTTGCAAATAAGTAATCTTTGACAAAAAGATTAGTTCCCTCGTGTATAAATGAGTGGTTTTCAAACTGTGTGCTGTGGAGTCCGATTTATCACAGAGGCTTGTGAGCTGAATGGAAGAAGGAACAAAACAGCATGGTTTCTGGTCCTATTAGCCCACTTCAAATCTGACCCCTTTTACATGCTGGGCATTTGTGAGGGGTTTTGCTTAAAGATGTTGTATTAAAGAGGCACCTGGGACTCAGTAGATTTAAGCATCCAACTCTTGATTTTGACTCAGGTCATGATATCAGGGTTGCAAGACTGAGCCCTGTGTAGGTCTCTGGGCTGGGTAGGGAGTCTGCTTGAGATTCTCTCTCTCCCTCTGCTATGCTCCTGCTCTCTCTCTCTCTCTCTTAAAAAAAATGTTGTATTGGGGCGCCTGGGTGGCTCAGTTGGTTAAGCGACTGCCTTCGGCTCAGGTCATGATCCGGAGACCCGGGATCGAGTCCCACATCGGGCTCCCTGCTCGGCGGGAAGCCTGCTTCTCCCTCTCTCACTCCCCCTGCTTGTGTTCCCTCTCTGGCTGTGTTTCTCTCTGTAAAATAAATAAAATCTTTAAAAAAAAAAATGTTGTATTAAAAAACTGCAAATAGAACCTACTCTACCGACTCTAAACACTGCATAAATCCATTAATATTTATCTTCTGTGGTTACAACTTCATGTGACAAGACAGGGAAGGTCTGAAGTCATTTCCGGGGTTATGGGCCTAGGTATCAGTAATCCCTGAGCTTAGCTTCCTGGTTCTCTGACTCTCAGATCTTGTCCAACCGGCCACTCCCTGATCTGACTGAGGTGCAGGGGAACATTGGTTCTGGGAAGATCAACAGCTTCTTCACATTATAATACTGGCACCTGTGTTTTCTTCCCCTCTCTTTAGTATTACCCAAAAATACTAACATTTTGCAGAGGGAGCCTCATTTCAGTGGGGGTCATGCCTGCGGGCAAAGGGATTAGCAGCTCAGGTGATCTCATCGGTCTCTTCCAGGTCAATAATTTTACAGCTACATGAACTGGCAACTTGTTCTTGGCACAGTTAAAATGGGCATCCATTAATAGTTCTGGGAATCTCACTACCAGGAAATGTGAGGACCCCCTGACCAGCTGAAGAAGGAGAATTAGCTGAGAGGAAAGGATTGAACTTTAGCCTCGGGTCATGTGTAATGGTCACAAGTCAGTGATTCATTAATTTCTTCAAGCATAGGATTATTTTCCACAAATGGATCAAATAATTTATTACCTCTTCAGAAGGCCTCTTGAAAACACCTGGAAAAATTGGCATGAAGAAAGAGGACTTCTAATTAACCAAGTAAAACTCAATATTAAATCGAAGCTGGAACATTTCTAATACTTGTACTTTGAAGACCAGTTTTAAGAGAAAGAGCTACTACAACTTGTTCATTTTCTTGGAAGAAAATTCCAGAGTTCATGGTGCCAATGAAAATCACATTTTAAAAATTAATTTAGGGCACCTGAGTGGCTCAGTGGGTTAAAGCCTCAGCTCAGGTCATGATCTCAGGGTCCTGGGATCAAGGCCCGTGTCGGGAATCTCTGCTCAGCAGGGAGCCTGCTTCCTCTGCTCTCTCTCTGCCTACTTCTCTGCCTACTTGTGATCTCTCTCTGGCAAATAAATAAATAAAACTTTTAACAAAAATAAAAATAAAATAAAAATTAGTTTATATGTTTTATTTTGCAGATCCTATGCTTAATCATTCTTTATAGGCTTCCCAGATGTGTGGTCTGAAAATCAGATCAGAATCATACATTTCTTTTTTATGGTCTTAAAACAACATTAAATGAACTCATTATTAAAATAATAAAAAGGTGGGTGCCTGGGTGGCTCAGTTGGTTAAGCGACTGCTTTCAGCTCAGGTCATGATCCTGGAGACCTGGGATTGAGCCCCACATCGGGCTCCCTGCTTGTCGGGAGGCCTGCTTCTCCCTCTCTCACTCCCCCCTGCTTGTGTTCCCTCTCTAGCTGTGTTTCTCTCTGTCAAATAAATAAATAAATAAAATCTTTAAAAAAATAATAAAAAGACAGCATTAAAATTTTTTTT
>PITA01003988.1:0-130151 GCA_004023965.1 Spilogale gracilis
GTGTACATAAACAGAGTGGTAGCATATCTAGTGGAAGATGGAGGTTTTATCTGCATCTGGGTGGACTGGGCATTTTAAAGGAAGGAATCTGGGTGGCTGGGTGACTTAGGGGAGCGTCTGCCTTTGGCTCAGGTCATGATCCTGGGGTCCTGGAATCGAGCCCCACATCAGGCTCCCTGTTCAGCCCTCCCTCTCTCTCTCAAATAAATAAAATATTAAAAGAAAAAAAGAAAAGGAAGCACCTCCATCTGCGGGAGCTACATAGGTACAGCATTACTGATGTGAGACAATGTGAGAGATCCCCGAAGGGGAAACCCAGAGGAAAAGAGATTTTTCTTCCTTTCTGCACAGCTTCCTTCTAGCACTCTGCTGTAAACAGGACATATTTTACATTTTTATTTAATGAGGAGGTTGCCTGAGAAGTCACTTTCCTATTAACCAATTCAAGAAATCAGGATAACATTTGCCATAACATAAGCTTTTCTTCATTTGTAGGAAACAAAACACAAGGAACTAATTAATCATACAAACTCAATATTTGATAAGCAAAAGGGTTATAATAGGAAGAAGGGTAGGATCAGGTATAAGATTTGATCCTTTGTTTAAAAAACAGGGTGAGGTCATCCTAAGACAGAGAAACTGAAGGGAACCCCATGAGAAAAAAAAAAGCCATACTTTTTTCCTTTGCTATTTTTCCAGCTTCTAACCTTGCTAGGACCTGCATGCCCACCACATTCTACACATGCCTTATAACGTGAATAGCATTGCGACTCCTAGAAAAGGACAAAGATACAATGATGTTTTTGGAGTCTTCCAGCACAAAAGATAACACGTAAGGGTGAGCGAACAGGGTCATCATAATCCTTGTCCAAGACCACTGACTCCAAATACGTTGACATTTGGGACCCTGACTTCAGGGAATGAATGACTTACAGAAGGACACTGGACCCTATCCTTGTTCTGACCAGTTCCTGGATACCTAAGAGGACACGTGCCAGAAACCCGGAACCATCAATAAAAACCCCAGACCCCGAGCGAGAAGAGACTCATGCTCTTCCCCTTGCTTTGTCACCCAGACACTCTGTATCTCTCTGAATATATATAGATACATCTTCGGTAAACTCTGCTTTCACTTCCTGCTGGCTCATGTTTGATTTCTATCCTGCATGAAGCCAAGGACCCTCTAGGCTAGTGCTATGGGATCCCCTCTCTGGGTCCTCAGACCCAGATAATTCAAAAGAGCCTTTCCTGAGGACCATTGTAATTGCAGGACATACCAGACATCTGACATGAGCATCAGCCTGTCAACCAGTGAATTTAGAACTGGGTCAACATGCAGACGAAGAGCTCTAGGAAAAGGACCTGATATTTGGGAACAATTAGGTACATCACTCAGTTCCTGAAGAAGTAGCTGAGAGTCTGAATATATTGATAGTCATAAATATATACTTGCTCTCCTTTCTCCTCTTAGCTTCTTTAGAAGACACAAAATTATTAAAGTAATAATTATAACAATATATTTATTGTTGCCTTTGTGACATTTATAGGTGATGCTAGAGATAGAAAATATATATAACAATAAAACCACAAAATTGGGGGAATGGAATTGATCTAGATAGAAGTAAATTCTTATCTCACCTAAGTCAAGTTCTATGAATCTGAAATTGATGCTCATAAGTGAAAATGGTAAACTCTAAAGGAACTACCAAGAAAATAACAACTAAAACAGTAGTAAAATCATTCCTGAAGTAAAAATTTCCCCTTTTTACAAGACCACAGTCATTTTTTAAAATTAATTTTTATTTTTTCCATAACCGAGCCACTCCATCCCTCCCTCCCACCCACCAGCAACCCTCAGTTTCCTGAGATTAAGAGTCCCTTATGGTCTGTCTCCCTTCCAGTCCCATCTTATTTCATTTTCTCCCTGCCTTCCCTCAATCCCCTGCCCTTCCTCTCAAATTCCTCATATCAGAGAGATCATATAATTGTCTTTCTCTGATTGACTTATTTCACTCGGCGTAATGCCCTCCAGCTCCATCCACATGGTTGCAAATGGCAGGATTTCATTCCTTTTGATGGCTGCATAGTATTCCATGGTGTGTGTGTGTGTGTGTGTGTGTGTGTGTGTGTGTGTGTATACCACATTTTCTTTACCCTTCATCTGTTGATGAACATCTAAGTTCTTTCCATAGTTTGGCTATTGTAAGGCCACAGTCATTTTGAATTAGGGCCCACTCTACTGACCTCATTTTTTAAAACTTACTTAAAATTAAAACTTCATTGCTTTACATAAGTTTTAGGTTCACAGCAAAAGTGAAGGCAATGTACGGAGATTTCACATAACCCCCCTGCATGGCCTCCCCCAGTATCAACATTCCCACGAGACTGGTACATTTGGTACACAACTGATGAACATAGATAGAACTATATTTTTATTCTCACATGTTGAAGTTTAATGATGTAAGAAAATACACATTATATTAGTAAATGAACAAAAATGAACACATAACATCCAGGTTTCCAGATCTGCTAGAAATTGTAAATACTTGCATCATTTTTAAAAAGCAGAGGAAAATACCTAATACGATTAAACAAAGATTATTTCTAGGTGATGAAATCATAGGCCATTTTCTCACTTACCTACATCATTTTTTGTGCCCAAGAATCCCATCCTATCTTGACACCCTGCAAAAAACCCCTAAATCCAAATAAGATCCCATTCAGAGATGCTGAGTGGAAGACTTCACCATCTTTAAGGGCAAGTACAATTCAACCATAGCAGCCGATTACAAGAATTAACTTGGGTAAAGCATCCTCTTTAAATCGAAGGGCCCTTTGTGAACATAAAACATAAAAATGTACCCAGCCCCATATAATCTCATCCCCATCAGTCTGGGACCGTATTTGTCTGACTTCAGCTCTAACAACCTTGCAGGAACTCCAGCCCTCCAGGTGTTGCCAGACGGTTCTGGGATTCTCGTGGAGTGACTCTGCACTCCTATGTTCTCTTGTATGTGCAATAGTAGCCATCACTTTCCTGCACTACTGCATCAACGGAGCAGACTATGTAATCTATCCCTGCTGATGCCCGAAGCTCCGGCCACTTGTCTCCTCACAGGGTCAGCACTGCTTGAGGGTATGGTCTGCACTACTGGACAAGGGCAACATAGTTCCCACAGACTGCTATTATATATTTATTTTTAAAAAACATATTTTATTTATTTATTTCACAGAGACAGCACAAGCAGGGGGAGGGACAGAGGGAGAGGGAGAAGCAGGGAGCCTGATGCAGGGCTCGATCCCAGACACTGGGATAATGACCCCATCAGAAAGTAGATGCTTAACCCACTGAGCCATCCAGGTGTTCCCCACCTCCCACCCCATCTATATTTATCCAAATGCCAATTCTACATGATCTCTTTTTTCTTTTTTAAAGACTTTATTTATTTGACAGAGACACAAAAAGAGAGGGAACACAGGCAGAGGGAGTGGGAGAAGGAGATGCAGGCTTCCTGCCAAGCAGGGAGCTGGGATGTGGGGCTCCATCGCGGGACCCTGGGATCATGACCCGAGTCAAGGCAGACGCTTAACAACTGAGCCACCCAGGCACCCCCAATTCTACATGATCTTAATTAATACAGCCTTGTAATAAGTCTTATTATGGGATAGGGCAAGTGCTTCCACCATCCCCTACTTCTCTTTGAAGTGGTCGTGGACCTTTGCTCTTCTATAATACACATATATGTTAGAATCAGCTTGTTAGCTGCAAGAAAAAGTATATTGAGGTTCTGATTGAAATGTCATTGAATCTATTGACTTTTCCATATACAGAATCTTCCTGCCATATGGGGAATTACCTTGATACAACGGTAGCCTCAGAATATTACTAGGCAAGCTGTCTCGGACATCATAGAACAGAAAGGCTCACGGCTAACTGAAAAAGTTCATATCACATGGTTTATTAAATCACTTTACACAGTGAGAAATAGGGGAAAGAGAGGGATAGGTTAACATACTTAGGATAGGGTCCAAGGGGCGACTGGGTGGCTCAGTTGGTTAAACAACTGCCTTCAGCTCTGGTCATGATCCCGGAGACCTGAGATCAAGCCCCGCATCGGGCTCCCTGCTCTGTGGAAAGCTTGCTTCTCCCTCTCTCACTCCCCCTGCTTGTGTTCCCTCTCTAGCTATGTTTCTCTCTGTCAAATAAATAAATAAAACCTTTAAAAACAAAAAAGGATAGGGTCCAAGCTACACGACAGGGATAATAGTACCGGGCTGTTGTTTTCTCTGTATAGCGCACGGGCCTTCCCCATGTAAGTGGATGGTGTGTTTTTAAGGACCAGAGTTGAGGTTTGAGCCAAGCATCCCAGACAGAAGGTGCCCTACACCAACAATATATAATTGTCCTACTGGAGAGAATCAGGGGCCAGTATACTGTATCACAGCTTTGGCATTTCTGTTCAACAATCTTGGGCTTTATTTGCATTATTATGTATAGGATACACGAGACCAGAATGAGCGTCCTAAATGGGTGGTGAAATAAAGTCCTCACGAATATGAGGGTTTTCTTTTATTATGTATATTTAGTATGTTGTGAATATCAAGTGCCTTTGTGTATTTAAAGTATCACGAATATTAGGTCTTCAGGTCCTCATGAATATTAAGTATATCTTGGTTCTTTCATCCCTTTCTACCTAACACATGTGCATTCCATATTAACTTCTCATCCATACTTACACATCCAAAGGCTTTCATTGATCTCATTTGTTTTCTTTTAAAGAATTGAATATTCTCAAACAAGACACTGTTGCACTAAGAAGTGGTACATTTCATTTGGTTTAATTTATTTAAATCACTTTTAATATCTTTCATTTTTTCCCTCCTTAAAGGACTCACACCATGTTTTTAAATGATTCATTCCCAGGTACCTACCTTTTGTAGACATTGTAAATGTATCTTCTAAATCTTTAGTGACATATTTACTGATGTTCTCTCACCCTATTCAGGCAATGAGTTATAGCTGAAAGAGCATGATCTCTAAAGTCAGATAAAAGCAGGTACTCTACTTACTTCTTGGGTTTTTCAACCTCATGGAAGGTCAGTTCATGAAATAAGGTCAAAAATACTTAATCCATAGCATTATTGTAAAATTTCAGATATATTTTGTGCCGAGCCATCCTGTGCACTGTAAGCTATTTGGTGGCAGCCCTCATTTTTATCCACTGATACCGCCAGCATGCTCCCATTCTCTACTCTAAAGAAAAAATGAAAAAATGTATATTAACACACATATAACCAGTAAGTTTTCATTATTATTAATGAGCCATTCTGGACATCTGAATAACTGAATTTTCATATCTTATGAACCTAGAATCTCATTTCAATCAGGTTAGACAAAACTATGTCCAATGTATATAAATATCTGGGTCCAAACAGAAAATTCCTAGAGTCATGTTATGAATTATTATAATTTCAATAAAGAGGGAATTGATTTTACACTGTTTTTTGTTTTGTTTTTTAGATTTTATTTATTTATTTAACAGAGAGAGAGAGAGACAGCGAGAGAGGGAACACAAGCAGGGGGAGTAGGAAAGGGAGAAGCAGGCTTCCCAGCGATCAGGGAGCCCAATATGGGGCTCATTCCAGGGCCCAGAGATCATGACCCAAGCCAAAGGCAGATGCCTAATCAACTGAGCCACCAGATGGCACAGATTTTACACTTTGAATATCTGTAGTATTCTGGGTAATGTTTTTCCATCATAGGGTTTAATCTCCAGAAGCTCTTAGAAGCAGGCACTGTTACCCTTTATAAAGGATCTTACTTCTTATAAGGGAGGAAGTTGAATTGCAGAGAAAGTAATCTCTCTAATGTTAAGTCACTGCTAAGTGACTAGTCCTGTCTGATTCCAAAGCACCTATCCTATCTGTCATCCCAGGGAGCCACATAATAAATGCTTCAGAATAAATAATACATGTGGTGCTATTTACCCTTACATTAGATGGCTCAGACCACTGTGCTTTTGAGTTTGTGCGCCTTGTTTTGCTCTGTGGAAGACGTGTGTGGCCACCCTATTGATTCCCTAGGCCATGCTTCTCTATAAACCATACTTTAGATTTGTTCCTTGCTAGAAGAATCCCTGCTTGCTCAGGTCTAGGGTGGCTTTGTGATTTAATGGAGGCTAGACCCCACCCCAACCCCAGTGATCTTGATTAGTGCCAGTTACAGTCATCCTATCCCCCTTGCCAATGACTGGCTTAGGCACAGGCATGTGGAACAATTTTGGTCAAGGAGATGCAATAGGAAGCCTGCTAGGGGGTGTCCAGCAGAAGTTTCTCCTATGGCACCTGGGTGGCTCAGTTAAGAATCTGCCTTCTGCGCAAGTCATAATCCTGGAGTCCTGGGATCAAGTCCTGCATCGGTTCCCTGCTTCTCTCTGTGCCTCTGCCCTTCTCTCTCTGTCTTTCATGAACAAATAAAATTTTAAAAAAGAAAAGTTTCTCCTAGCTGATAATAATATACCCATGGAAGAAAATGACTCCAGTTTTTCACCCTGATAACGTATCATCTTGTGGTCATAAGCAGTCAAGCCTCAGAGCAAGAACCAACATGTCACTGATGAACGAGTGAAAAATGGAAAAATCCTGAGATTTTGATGATATCATCAAAATTAATAGAATGTACGTTCCTAGGAGTAACAGCCTGGGTCATGTAGTTGGTGGTTTGTTTTGCTTTGTTTTTATCTCCTGTACACCACGTAATGTGCTGAATATCCTATAATATTTGTACATGCCTTCTTTCCTTCAGGTGAAAACATTTGGAAAATAAAATCAAAATTAAGAAGGTAATAAAATGATTGAGAGAACCCTGAATGCTTTTCTTTGGTTTTGCCCTATAAAGTTATTTAGAAATAGTCCTATCTCAAGACTATTCTACACTTTTTTTTTTTTAAGATTTTATTTATTTGACAGCGAGAAACGGAACAAAGCAGGGGGAGTGAGAGAGGGAGAACCAGCTTCCCACCAAGCAGGGAGCCCGATGTGGGACTCGATCCCAGGTCTCCGGGATCATGACCTGAGCCGAAGGCAGTCGCTTAACCAACTGAACCACCCAGGCGTCCCTATTCTACACTTTTAAAAAACATTAAGGCTGACTGCTTCATTGCTGTGGGATAAGCAGCAAGGAATGAGGTAAGGTGCCAGGTGTTCATTATTGTGCCAATTGTGTAGAATGCTAAGAAACCATTCCCCCCAGGGGCGCCTGGGTGGCTCAGTTGGTTAAGCGACTGCCTTCGGCTCAGGTCATGATCCCGGAGACCTGGGATCGAGTCCCACATCGGGCTCCCTGCTCGGCGGGAAGCCTGCTTCTCCCTCTCTCACTCCCCCTGCTTGTGTTCCCTCTCTGGCTGTGTTTCTCTCTGTCAAATAAATAAAATATTTAAAAAAAAAAAAAAAAGAAACCATTCCCCTGTCCTTAAAGGAGTGTGTCCCACAAGAGGCAGCTCTCATAAATGTTAATCATGACTCAGAATCTCCCCTGTGGGTCTGCCTGTGTGTTACCATTATGGTCATAATTACCAGTGGTACCATTATGATCGAGTAACTGGTAACCAATACCAGTGGTACCATTATGATCAAGTCGGTTGGCCAGGCTGTCTTAAGTATTTTAGGTACCAGATAACCCTCTACCACTACTAGTCATACTATTTTTGCTTTCCCCCTTTCCCCTTCTCTTGGAGGCTGAAAGCATTCTTTTGTTTAAAAGTATATTAATATGAGACATTGTGAGAACTTCTGTCATAGTTGTAATAGTTTGGTATCTACCCATGGGTAACGTAGAAGGACTTTTCCATTCTTACAATCTATATTGTGTTTCCCTTGTACATTGGTCTAAACACTCAATAAATTATGGTATAAGTGACTAAATGGATGCTAGTGTAAAATAAATGGAAATAAGTTTTAACTAATGTATTCATTTATTTATTCTCCTTGCTGTTAAAAAGCTCATTATATAGTCATGACAAGGTAAATAGATAATTATAATAAGGAATTGCAGATACTATGCTAGAGGTGTACAGGAGGTACTAAGGATGAAGAGGGACTTTTTTAAGCTGTATATTTCAAACAGAGGAAACAGCATATTCAAAAGAACAGAGAGTTGTACATTGTCTTTTGTGGATGGAGTAAAGAATGAATGCTCTTCACACCTACCATCTCCCAGCATCATTCCCAGAGCCACAATGCTGATTATGGTAATGTTTATGCCTTTCAAGCCTGCACTGGACAGTTTGCTCTGAAAGTAAAATCAGAAGGATCACAGAGTAGGAGGAGGACAGATGAGCATTAATGAGCCATGAATGGGGCTGAAATGTTGACTTAAATCCATGGGGTAAAGAAAATTTATGGGCATTAAAAGATAAACAGTATGTGAACCGATTAGTAATTGGAGGAGAAGCCAACAGACACCCTGGAGCAGATTAAAGAAAGTGGTAGAGGCATATTAGGAGGGAGTCCCTTATACTTACAGACTTGAATTCTTGTGGTATCACCATGTTCCTTATTGATAATTACCATCTCAAGAAAATTGGGCTCAATGAGTTTCTGTTCTTTACAACTCAACTAGCCTAATGAAAATGAATTCCTCTAACACGTGTTCCTTCTGTTCCTTTTGGGTAGGATTCTTCATTTTCCCACAAACATGTCATTGTAATTTCTGCCTGCTTTTGTCTTTTATGTCATTTACCTTAGTCAATCTTCCTTTTCCTCTCTCCACCTAAGCATTCAGCAGACATCTTGAGCCTGAACAAACTGCAGACATGCTGCTTGATGCTGGGGGCTACGGCAATGACTCACACGTGGTCCTTGCCTTCAAATCTGGAAGCAACCTAAATGTCCAAAGAGACGCGGTCAAAGTAATTATGGTATGCCTGACAAAACAGGAAATTTTATAGCCCTTAAGATCATGTTATGAAAAACCCTTAGTGACATTGACAAATCCACATAATCTAATGACAAATGACAAAAGCAGGTCAGGATAATGGCAGAGAATATAGGCTTTCATCTAGGCTTTGTAGTCAGATCAGCCAGCATTCTAGTGTTTGCTAGGACACTTTCTAAACATATGACCTTGAATAAGTGACTCAACCAGTCTGAGCCTCAGTTTTATCGTCTATAAAATGGGAATGATAGTACCGGATTTTATATAAGGTCCTCATGATGATTAAATGGGGTAATATATTTAAAGTATTCAGTGCAGTGTCAGTTCATAAGAAGTGGTCAATAAATGCAACCCAGTATCAGTATATCATAGTATATGAAAAAAATAAAATATACATTAAATGCATATATGGACACTGGAAGAAGAAAACATTGTACAGTGTAAATAGCATTATATCTGAATGATATGACTACAGGAGATTTTTATTCTCTTCTTTATACATTTATGTATTTTCTATAGCAACAGTGTTTTACCTTGTAACAAGAACAGTTATTTGAAACAATCATTAAAGTTCTTTAAAACAGGTTAAATATTTTTTCTAGTTTGATATTTAGACAAATGAAATATCACAAAATTTTAACTAGTAAAGTGAAATTAGGTTCTGTTGTAGTTTAAGTTGCGATATTGTTTCAAACAACATGCCCAGGCACTTTCATTTTATTTCACAGTTTAAGAGATACTAGAAGATTGTTGAAATTCCCTTGGAAAATAACACATATTTTCATATCAAAGGTGTGTAACACATACCAAAGGTGTGTTTAGTTAGAAATTCCTGTTCTAAATCAATAATTTTGGAGTTAAATTTGCTGAGATTATGGGGGGGGCAGAATTTGACTTAGCATCAGTTCAAATCAGACCACTGTTGTGAATACTGTGGATGAAGAGTCAAGAGAAAAGCATTGCTAGTCTCTTGGGCAGATGATCTGACTATACCTACATCTATACACAGGAATAATTGCATTCTACCTATTCAAAATTGAAGTATGGATCAAAGATAAAAAGATAAACAGCCTCAGAGAACACGGAGAGTCATGAATCCGGAGGCATTACATTTTGTGATTTAAAACTATATTTCAAAGCTATAGTAATCAAAACAGGATGGTATTGCTTAAAACCATTACATAGATCAATAGAACAGAATAGAATAACTGAAATAAAGCTGTGCATATATGGCCAACTATTTTATGACAAACAAACCAACCATATGCAATGGGGGAATGATAGTTTCTTCAATGAATGATGTTGGGAAAACTGAATAGCCAGGCGCAAAGAATGAAGTTGGGCCTTTATCTTACACTGTACACAAAAATCAACTCAAAAGCAGTTAAAGACTTGAGAGTAAAACCTGAAACTGGGGCGCCTGGGTGGCTCAGTTGGTTAACTGACTGCCTTCGGCTCAGGTCATGATCCCGGAGACCAGGGATCGAGTCCCACATCAGGCTCCCTGCTCAGCGGGAAGCCTGCTTCTCCCTCTCTCACTCCCCCTGCTTGTGTTCCCTCTCTGGCTGTGTTTCTCTATGTCAAATAAATAAAATCTTAAAAAAAAAAAAGACCGTAAACCATAAAAACTTCCAAAAGAAAACACAGAGGGTAAGCTTCTTGACATAGTATTGGCAACGTTTTTTTTGGAATTGACAGCAAAAGTGAAGGCCACAGAAACTAAAATCAGCAAGTAGGACTATATCAAACTGAAAAGCCTCTACCCAGCAAAAGAAACCATCATTAATATGAGAAGACACCCTATAGGATGGGTGAAAATATTTGCACGTTGTGTACCTGATAAGGGGTTACTATCTGAAATATATAGAGAACTCATATACATCAGTAGCAAAAAATAAACAACCCAATCCAAAAATGGGTAGAAGAACTGAATAGACATTTTTCCAAAAAAAGACATAAATGGACAACAGGTATATGAAAAGGTGCTCACTATCACTCATCATCAGGGAATTTCAGATCAAAACCACAACGAGATATCACCTCACACCTGTTAGAATGGCTAGCCCCAAAAAGACAAGAGATACCTATTTTGAGGATGTGGAGAAATGAGAACCCTTCTACACTGTTGGTGGGAATGTACATTGGTACAGCCACTGTGGAAAACGGTATGGAGGTTCCTCAAGAAACAACACCAAACAAAACTACCATATGATGCAGCAATTCCACTTCTGGGAATTAATACATCCAAACGAAACAAAAACAGGATACGGAAGAGATGGCTGCACTTGTGTGCTTACTGCAGCATTTTTCACAATAGTCAAGGCATGGAAACAATTTACGTGTCCCTCCATGAATAAATGGATAAAGAACACACACACACACACACACACACACACACACACACACACACACATACACACATACACAGGAATATTATTCAGTCAGTTAAAGAAGGAAATCCTGCATTGGCAACAACATGGATAGAAACTGAGTGCATTTGGGGTATCTAGGTGGTGCAGGGTTAAATGTCTTACTTTTAGTTTCCACTCAGGACATGATCTTAGGGTCGTGAGATCAAGTCCTGTGTGGGGCCCTGCACTCAGCAGGAGTTGGCTTGAGACTCTCCCTCTGCCCCTATCCCTGCCACCCTGTGATGCTCTCTCTCTTTCTCTCTCTAAAATTAATCTTTTTTAAAAAAAGAAATTCAGAGCCTTATGCCAAGCAAAATAATGCAGATAGAGAAAGACAAATACTGCATGATACCACTTATATGTGGGCACAGTAAATGCACAAATTCTCAAGACTCACAGTAACAGAGCAGAAAAGTGGTTTCTAGGCACTGTTGGGTGCAGGAAATAAGGGAGGTTAGTAAAATGTTCAAACTTGCATCGTAAGATGAAAAGCTCTGAGGATCTAACATAAACCACAGTGACTATAGTTGATACCATTGTACTATATAACTGAAATTTGCTGAAAGAATAGAACTTAAAGTTTCTCACACACACACACAAAAACTAAACTAAAAATGTAAAAAGGTAAATCACCAGGTAAAGGACATCCTTTTACAGTGCCTGTGGTTATCAAATCACCACGATGTAGCTTGCTTGCTTGCTTTATTTATTTATTTATTTATTTATAAGACTTTTATTTATTCGACAGAGACAGCGAGAGAAGGAATACAAAGCAGGGGGAGTGGGAGAGGGAAAAGGTGGCTTCCCACGGAGCAGGGACCTTGGGATCAGGTCCTGAGCCAAAGGCAGATGCTTAGTGACTGAGCCACCCAGAGGCCCCAGGATGTACACTTTAAATAAAAGGAACAAAATAAGAATTTTGTTTACTAACTTTTCTAATTATTAATGACATGGCACAGGAGGCTGCCTTTAAGATTCACACTTTTTAGAAAAATGACTTCTTTCTGCTATTTTTCAATAAGGTCAAGGTCACAAGAAATGAGTATGAAAAATAAGAAAGAGAAACTGGGGGTGGTTTGCAGCAGTTTTAATGTTGCTCCTTACTTTACCCAGAAACACTTGCAGAGAGCTTCAAATACTATTCAGGTGCTGATAATTGCCAAATTAACACCTCCTAAAAAAAAATCTTGTCTTCTCTTCATCCCAAAGCTCTTCCTGCTTGTTCTTCAGATCTCAGCCTAGATATCAATTCCCAGAAAGCCTTTCCTGAAACCCAAGACCAGGTCAGTTTCCTCTAAGAGAGGAACTTCAGACATTCATGACCCTTACCCACATTGAGAAACATATTTTGTGTCATGATTTGGTGCACATACAGGCAAATATTCATTCTTTTAAAAAATTATGAGTTTTGAGAGAGAGAGAGCATGAGCATTAGTTGGGGGAGCAGAGGAAGAATCAGACTCCCCATCGAGCAGGGAGCCTGACTCAAGGCTCAATCCCAGGACCCTGGGACTACTACCTGAGCTGAAGGGCGACGCTTAACGTCTTGAGCCACCCAGGCACTCCTTCAAAGATTCATTCTTGAGTAAATCACTATTTCTTTTTTTTTTTTTTTTTTTTTTAAAGATTTTATTTATTTGACAGAGAGAAACACAGCCAGAGAGGGAACACTAGTAGGGGGAGGGAGAGAGGGAGAAGCAGGCTTCCCGCCGAGCAGGGAGCCTGATGTGGGGCTCGATCCCGGGTCTCCGGGATCATGACCTGAGCCGAAGGCAGTCGCTCAACCAACTGAGCCACCCAGGCGTCCCAATAAATCACTATTTCTATGTGCCAGTCATTGCTACGAAGCACTAGGGATACAAAGCAAATCAAACAGGGAAACACTCTTGCACGGCAGAGAGCTTAGCATTCTGTTGTTCCTGCTTCTGCCTGTGCCTTCCTGAAAACGATTCTCTATCTGAGAGCTAGAATGACCCTATTATAGCATAAGTCAGATGATCCTCTGTTGCTCAACATCACCCAGGGGCTTCGCATCTTGTGCAAAAGTCAAAACCAAAAGCCCTGCTTCGAACTCTAAGGTCTTTGCATGATCCAGAGCCCCCACCGACCCTCCTCCTTGTTGCCGTTCACTCCCCCTTCCATCACACTGGCCTTGCTTATCTGCAAATTCAAACAATAAATCAGGCCCACTCAAGGACTTTGCACTGGCTATGCCTTCTGCCTGGAATGTTCCTTCTCCAAACAACTGTCTGGCTCACTCCCTCAATTGTTTTAGGTCTTTACCCAAACGGCACCTTCCCAGAGAAGCCTTCCTCGGCTGCTGTCTAAAATTTCAATGCCCTCTGCTGATATTTTATTTACTCTTCCTTGCCTTTTATTTTTCAGGTCATCACCTTCTAAAATCTTCTATATTTTACTAATTTATGTTGTTTATCATCTTTCTCCAAGAAAGCACACTCCACAATGACCTGGAATATTACCTGTTTACCAATTGATAATATAAACTAAAACAGAAGTTTCACATAACAATACTTATCCTTACTGTGCACGACTTATTCTGATATTTTATTTCTTCTGTTAAAAACACTCATGGATCACGATCCACAGTTTATTTTTGGCTTTTCTTTTTATTTATTTATTTGAGACAGACCGTGAGAAAGAGAGCATGAGCAGTGGGGAGGAGGAGAGGCACAGGGAGAAGCAGCCTCCTGAGGAAGGAGCCCAATATGGGGCTCGATCCCAAGACCCTGGTATCATGACCTAAGCTGAAGGCAGATGCTCAACTGACTGAGCCATGCAGGTGCCCTGATTCACAATATATATTACACTCGCCTAATGTAGGTTTTCATTGCATCTCATGTGTTTGGTTTCAGAATATAATATCTTTCCCTCCCCTCCACCCCTCCTTCCTCTATACCTTTGCGTGCCCTCTCTCTGTCTTTCTGTTTATTCCCTGACACATCGTAAGTTCCACGAGGTGTCAGGGCCATCTTTCTCACTGCTGTATTTCCAGCACCTAGAATAGCACTGTAACAAGTACAAGTCCAGTGCAAGCAGAAGTTAAAAGGTAGAAACTGCAAGAAGAAGTTGGCCACCACCCAGAAGCTAAGCAGAAACCCAGAGGGAAGTAGAAACTATGACCTCGTAGAGAAACAGAGCTATACCCATTTCTAAGTCCATGCGTATCTCTACAACCATCTTTACCCCCTCTCAATTAAGGTGAGGATTTTGGTTTTTTGAAAATCATGCTACATAAACAGCAGCGAATTAAACATTTTGATCAATTGGAGGAAACAATCTGGATACTTGGGTAAAATGAGTATCAAGTTTTTAAATCTCACATGAGGGGTGATGGATAAACAAAGGAGTTACCTTAAAGCCTGCTTCAGTTAACCCTCCCGCTCTCTTACCACCCAGCTGAGTCCCTTCTTTGTTCTGCTGCAGGACTCTGCCCCCACTGGAAGGGCTCCTGCTGGACTCTGGGCCCAGCAGAATGAGGATCTAGATTGTATTCGGAAGGTGCTTTCAAAAGCAAACAAGATTTACAGGAGTCACCTCTCTCTGGGTGTTGTTTCTTCTCAAAAGTTTAGGTGAAACAGGCTGATTCCCCACCCAAGGGGGTGTCTAGGTTAATAAATAATTCTGGCCTGCTCAAGTTTAGGTTCTGTCTTTCTCTTTTGCATTCGGGAACATTTAATTATTCTAGACTAAATCATTTTATAAGAGAGTTATAAAATCTGAGTGTCGAGCTTGACCTCTGAGGGAGTGTAGTCTAATTCACTAGATTTCACATTGAAGGTAGGAGACCAGAATCCCAGACAGAAATAACATGTACATATGACTGTGTTGTTTTGGTTTTACACACTCACACATGCACACATACACACATTTGAGGGGTGTGCATTAGGAAACATCTATATATAAATAATATGTATATATTTATATATGTAAAACTATTTCCATGGCAGTGACCAATTTAACCATAAAGCTAATAAATATTAAACTTCAGTGCTTTTCATTTGCGTGGGCCCCTTCTAAGAAATGAACCATGGGGCGCCTGGGTGGCTCAGTTGGTTAAGCGACTGCCTTCGGCTCAGATCATGAACCCAGAGACCTGGGATCGAGTCCCACATCGGGCTCCCTGCTCGGCAGGAAGCCTGCTTCTCCCTCTCTCACTCCCCCTGCTTGTGTTCCCTCTCTGGCTATGTTTCTCTCTGTCAAATAAATAAAATCTTAAAAAAAAAAAAAAAGAAAGAAATGAACCTAATTTTGGAGTTGGTTAAGTGACTGCCTTCTGCTCAGGTCATGATCCTGGAGTCCTGGGATTGAGTCCTGCATCGGGTTCCCTGCTCAGTGGGGAGTCTGCTTCTCCCTCTGACCTGCCCCCTCTCATGCTCTCTCTCTCTCATTCTCTCTCTCAAAGGAATAATTTTTTTAAAAAAGAAAGAAATGAACCTAATTTTCTCTATTCTTTAAGAGGGCTCCATCTTCTTGCCTCATAAAATCTAGATCTGCCCATGCCTTCAGGAATGTGAAGGGTAGAGTTGCCTGTTTTAGGAACTTGGGTCTGCCCAGTAGCGCTAGCACTCATGAGCCCAAACAGCAGTGGAACAAGGTGAGGACTTGCTGCTGTGACATTAATAGAAATGGGGAGGGAAAAAAAAAGGATAGAACAACATTTGGTTTCTTCCTACCACTGAAGTGGATAAATCAGGACTCATAGGAAAATACCAACAAAGCTGAGACTATGGCTTAGCGTATGAGTATAGAAGGAAAGGCCAATAACCCAAATAAGTTCAGAATAAAAAATACACTTTCTCATTTTTATTTGACTTGTAATTTATACAGATATTTAGTTAACATTATTATGTACCTTAATAATGTAAGATATTGATAATAAGGGAAACTAGGTATGGGGTCTATGGGGATTCCTTGAACTATCATCTCAATTTTTCTACAAATTGAAAGCTGTTCTAAAAAATGAAGTCTGTTATTTAAAAAAAAGTTGTCAGTTATTCTAATAAAAGCATATCATTTACACACTGCAATTCTATTTAATGGAAATAGTTTTGGGAGACTGACATTTGTTAATCTTAAAAAAATTATGTTGCAGACAGGTTTAATTCTACTTAATCTAAGTGGAGTAAGCAAGATTTAATTAATTTAATTTATGGTAGGCACTGGATATTGTGTGGACTTTTAAACTTACTTAGGAAGCATTTTTAAATTAAATCCAGCACTGAATGTTTGTTTCTTTCCATTTATTTATATAACCTAATGATCAGAAGCACACTGAAGCTATAAAACTTTTTAATGAGATATTTCATTTGGAGAGGAGGAGGGTTGTCCCCCCCCACACACACGCACACATAACTAGGTAATTCTAGAATTGGTCAATAATGAAACTCAATACTTGTTTGAAGTTTTATAAAACTATATTTTAAACTAAGGCTCTCTAACCTTATAATTTTCTAGCACCTTTGATATGTGCATTGGAGCATTTCACAAGTACCTTACGGTGCATTTATAGTGACATTTCCTAAAGGAGAGAAGCAGATGAGTCAAATGACTAATGCCAAATTCTCCATGAGTCAAAGGAGGAATTGTTCCATTGAGTCATTACCTGCCAGTCCTAAAGTCATTTTCAGGAGAATTATTTAAACATAAACCTTCTATAATCATAGTAAGGAAATAAAATAGCAGCCATGTGCCTACCAGTTTCCAGTAGGAGGTTGTTCGAAACCAAATTTGAGGAGATTCATCTACCTAAAGATACTGCTAAACTGAAACACAAAGGTATTCTTCTCACCTTTAAAAATATGCATAGACAAATATCAGTTATAGTCATGCTAGTCTTCAGGGCAAATAGTAGCTTAACCTACTTAGAGCTTAAACGTTATTAATCTAAAACCCTTTCTCTCTGTTATTGTGCCTATATAAGAGGTATATTAGACAAGTCTACAGCTCTCTATTAATTCCGTCAGTACTATCTCAGTATCCTAGCTTCTAAGATAACCACATATAAGGAATGTAACAACATTGCAGCAGAAAACACAATTGTGAAATTTTGGAATGCCATAAACCAAGACTATCCTTCCACAGAGTTTTCACTGCCCCTTCCTTTAGTTAATGAGGTTTCTTGTGAGAATACATAACCAGAAATAGAACATCAATATTTTGTATACAATTCCAAACTTAGTTAAAATTCATTTTACTTATACCCAAAATAGGTAGGGCCCTGATAAGCTTGTTTTCAACCTATGAGGTACAAGCCCATGCTAGTAAAAAACTGTATTTCAGGTAACCCATTTAAAGCAGTATGGTTTATTTTTAGTTTTGGTTTTGTTTTAAGATTTTCTTTTTCTTCCTCTCTCTCTCTCTCTCTCTCTCTTTCTTTACTTCCTTCCTTTCTCCCTCCTTTCCTCCTTTTCTCTCATTCCTTCCTCCCTCCCACCCTCCCTCCCTCTTCCTTCCTTCTTTCCTTCCTTTTCTTTCTTTCTCCCTCCCTCCCTCCCTTTCCCCCTTCTCTCCCTTTCTTTCTTCCTTTCTTTATTCTTTCTTTCCTCCTTTCTTCCTTCCTCCCTCCTTTCCCTCCCTCCCTCTCTCTCTCTCTCTCTCCCCCTCTTTCTTTCTTTCTTTCTTTCTTCCTCGTAGGCTCCATTCCCAATGTGGAGCTTGAACTCAGGACCTTGAGATCAAAAGTTGGATGCTACACTGACTGAGCCACCCAGGCACCCCAAACATATTCTTTCCAAGTAATCTCTATACCCAATGTGGCCTCAAACTCACAAGCCCAAGATCAAGAGTTGCATACTCCACCAACTGAGCCAGCAGTATGGTTTTTTAAATGAGTAATAAATAGGGGAGTCTGGGTGGTGCAGTTGGTTAAGCACCTGCCTTTGGCTCAGGTCATGATCCCAGTGTCCTGGGATCAAACCCAGCATTGAGCTCTCTGCTCAGCGGGGAGTCTGCTTCTCCCTCTGCCTGCCACTCCACCTACTTGTACTCTTTCTCTTTCTGTCAAATAAATAAATAAACTCTTTAAAAACAAAACAAAATAAAGTGAGTAATAAATAGAACGATAGGTGATCTGAAGCACACTGGGAAAAATATATTAACATAGAAGATCTAATAGTTCTTGAACTGCTTGACATTGTCACAGGAGTTCCTTAAGGGCAATGAGAATTGTTGTGTCAAGCAAACAGCAGATTCTAATCAAATTCCTGGTTGCCTAGCTACAGTATTTGATAATGAAAAAAAATAAAAACACTGTCCCTATTTGTTAGTACATGTTCTCTTAGTATAAACTTACGGTATCGGAACTAATAAAACCCTGGGACCTTGTCCTAAATGTGTATATGAGGTAAGGCCTCGCTGAAGCCTAGCAAAGTAGGATTAACGGCTAGAAATACCTAAAAAGCCCTACTGAGAGAGCTGTCTTATTGTGGACTGACAACGCATACCCTGAGGAGAATACCCTGCCTTCCATCTTCACTTCACTACTAGCACTTTTCACAAACACAGTACTGCTTGTGGCTAGGATCATGGGACTTTCTTCATGATTGCCTCATAAATAATTCACTCTAGTGGGATCCAGCACCTGCATCATCAAGGACTGTCCAATTTCACTAAAAATCTTTTTGACTCAAGTTGCCATTTGATGAACCAGTTCCCATTTCCAAACAAATGACCCATTAATAGTGAGGGGGTGGTGACAGAATTCAACAAATTCATCGAATGAAGAACCCAGTGTAGATGTGCTGTTCCCAAATACAGGTCTACCTAGCATGACAGTTAAAGAGTTAATTCTTTCTGCTGTGACTGTGTTTACCTGCTGAGATCTTGATGAGTGGCAGAACAAAGAAGGACAGGGAAGCAAGATAAACGCGCAAATGTGCCTCAAATGTGCCTTTGAGCAGTGGGCAGCTCTAAGAAGGTATAAAGCCTAATTGTAAAGCTCAGGATAGAGGAAGTAGGCTAAGGACAAGGTTATGGCTGAAAACAAGCAGAAAAGAGGCAGAGGTAAAAGAAGAGGCCTCCTGGGATTGGACTGGAACCCCAACCTGACACAGGGCAAGATTCACAACCAAAAACAAAGAATTCCCTAATTTAGAAGTCATCCTCTTCCCTGACAGACAAACCTAAGAAAAGGCACTGATATATATATATATATATATATATATATATATATATATATATATATATATATATATATTTTTTTTTTTTTTTTTTTTGGTTGCCATCTGGACTCTACAGTAATTGGTTTTCTTTTAAACATTATTTAAATTAATCTCAGCAATTTTGACATTCTATCAAGTTTGTTTAAATGGGAGTTTAATTATATTAAGTTTTTCCATTTTGTGAATCAATTTATAGCAAATGGCCAGCAGGGAGAAACAGCTCCTTCAGGAAATAACTGAATTTGACAGGAAGGTCTGAGCCAAACGTCGGGTTAGATTGGGAAAGATGTGTCCAAAAATCAGTGTGAGCCTATATCCAGAAGAGTATCCAAAATGCAGTGGTTATCTCCAGGAGCTGCGTGGCTGGGAGACCAAGGATGGGAGAGAGACATTTCACTATATACCCTTTTGTACCTTTTGGGTTTTATACCGTATGACTGTATTATCTATTCAAAGAAGGAAACAGAATTTTTTAAATGTTAGATTGATGTGTTTCCCTTGAAATAGTAAAAAGACTGACAACAACATAATCTAGTGGGAAGATCCTATTCTTGAAACAGTCAAAGACACAGCAGATGTCATTCTATCCCTTAGGTAAATGAGCTCTGCTATCTTGCAATCAGAAAGAATGCACTCAATCAAGTGTCTTTTGGGGTCCAAGAACAGTACTCCCGAAAGCTATTTCACAACTATATTTCATTGTGTGTCATCATACATTATTTAAGATTGTCTTTGGGGCAAAAAAAAAATAGGTGTGTTTCCAAAATTAATACTTTCAGGCCCTGTAGATAAAAGGGCAAGTTAGATTACAGAGGGAAAGCAATGTTGAATTTCTTTCTCTTTTTACATCTCAGATCTCTTTTTACATCTCTTTTTACTGACCCTGGAGCTCACAGAAACAGAAAAATCGAACTTTCAAGTAGGAGAATGGACATGACCATGTATGACAGACCTGTGAATTATTTAGTGTAGCCTATTTTAAGACTTACATTTAAAAATGGTTCCAATTGACTGTTTCACTCCTGAGGGGGATTCAAATTACTAAATCTATTTGTGACAATAAAGAAAAGATCTTTAAGGCTGACTTCATCAAGAAATGGGAGAGAGACATAAAAGAGCAGCCAGAGGGGTAGTATGTAGAAGGTAGGAGATCATACTGATAACAGTATTTTTTTAGGCCCATGTCTCTGACTCTGGTGCCATACAAACATTCTTCCCTTGGGGCGCCTGGGTGGCTCAGTTGGTTAAGCGACTGCCTTCCGCTCAGGTCATGATCCCGGAGACCGGAGATCGAGCCCCACATCAGGCTCCCTGCTCTGCGGGAAGCCGGCTTCTCCCTCTCTCACTCCTCCTGCTTGTGTTCCCTCTATAGCTGTGTTTCTCTCTGTGAAATGAATAAATAAAATCTTTAAAAAACAAACAAACAAACAAAAAACACTCTTCCCTTCCTTTTTTCCTTCCTCCATCCCTTCCCTTTCTTTCCTTCTTTCCTTCTCTCCTTCCTTCCAAGAAGACAGGATCCCAGACAATGGTAGTTCTGACCTATCTTCTAAATAGGTACACGGATAACGAAACAAATCACATACAGCAAATACACGACAGATGCGATAAAAAAGAGCTTTGGACACAGAAGGACAGATTCTGAGGTTTTCTGACCTGGCCATAAACTGGTGCCTTGAATTGAATCCACTGCAAGTAAAGATACAGTTTGGATCAAAGGCTCTGGCAACGGAGAGGATTTAATAAACAACCTATTGTAAGATAAACGGGCAAACACAACTCTACTGCCCCTTGGGGGTTAATGGCAATTTTTTTCTGCTAAAATAATGTTCATTTATTATTGTCATTTAAAGTATTTACAGTTCAAATGACCCATAGTTGTGTTCTGAATATTTGAGAGCAGCTAATCATGTAAGACACCCATTTTGCTTTGTAATGCATTTGAGAAAACTGGAACTAAAGATTTACCATCCTTATTACATATTACTTGGGCTAAAACCAAAATTAATTTCAATCCATTAAGACAATAATGAGCTTTAAGCCAAGCAAACTGGACGAGGAAAAACACTAACTGAAATTTTGCCAGAGTTAGCCCATAGAGAAGGTAATCCAAAACTCCAATATACATGCAAGGTATTTAAATCCAATCTAATAACATTCTGTTCTTTTCCTATTACTCTTAAAAACTGTTTGCCCAAATCCTTCATGCTTTTTCAACTAATGTCAACTAGCTATGGCTTCTTTTAGCGGCTTCTAACAGATTCAGATCAAGACCAGATTACAAACAGCAAGACCTAGCAATGGCATAAACAACCTCCCACAGCTAAACTGACCTGAAGTAGGAAGGCAAAACAAAGGATCTTAGAGACTGAGATGTGGGGTTCACAGAGGAAAACAGCCAGTGTATTCACAGAGGCACTCATGTTGTAAGTGCCTCTTATGGCCCAGGCATAGAATTCTTCCAGCATTTTTTTTTTCTTAGATCTAATATACAATAAGAAGCCCCAGTTGTGACCACATTTTGATTTGTGACAATGATAGTTACAACTTAGGACTATTTGAAGGGGTTTATATGACTTGCTATTTAACTTAAAATAAAAACCACCACTGACATTTATTATTGATAACATAATATTAAGTGTTTACTGTTTGTCAGAAACTGTGCTAAACCTGAGAACAACTCCATGTAGGAGGTGCTGTTTTTAACCATTTTACAAAGGGAGAAACTAAGGCAAGGACACATAAATGTCACGACTGACTTTAAAGTCCATGCACTTATTCTCCATACTATAATAGCTTCTGGAATTTTAGTGATGAGGAAGAAACTCATATTACTTACGTGACTGTGGAGTGATTCATGTTGGTATCTTGATGGTGTCTTCTCGTATAAGTTATTTCAAGTTAAAGCAACTTCACCCTCCTGTTTTACCTTTCAGATAAATCATATTTCTGTTAGGCATATGTTTTTTTAAAAAAAGCCATAGAACTAATAGCTAATATTAGCTGAACTTCTCGCGCGGTTTTAGGTGCTGGTCTAATTCATGAAGTAGGTGCCATAACAAGCTGAATTTACAGGGCTCATGAGCACCAAAGCCAGGACTCAAACCCAGGCAGTCTGGCTCTAAGGATCAAAGTCATTGCTCTATATAGCCCTTCAGCAGAAAGAGCCTAACATGCCTATTCTGAGGATGAGTCTTATGCCTTGAGAAGGACGGGTCAAAGCAGAGTCTTAGAGGACCCATGAGTTCCATTATTTTTATGGCATAACATTTCCTTCTTTGTTGCTAAACCTTTGGAGGAGCTAAATTTTTTTTTCTTTTTAAGATTTTATTTATTTGACAGAGAGAAACACAGGCAGAGAGGGAACACAAGCAGGAGGAGTGAGAGAGGGAGAAGCAGGCTTCCTGCCGAGCAAGGAGCTTGATGTGGGACTCGATCCCGGGTCTCCGGGATCATGACCTGAGCTGAAGGCAGTCGCTTAACCAACTGAGCCACCCAGGCACCCCGGAGGAGCTAAATTTTAAGTCACAATTAGGCATGGAAGGGGAGAGGAATAGTCATAGTTACTCAAGTGGTCTAGAGATCCAATGAATCAGCTCCCGCTGAAGACCTGGCCATTAGTGCCACCCACTTCCAAAGAGCAGCTGATAGGGTTCACTGAGGGTTCACTATTTACTATATAAGAATAAACATGAAATTCTTCAGAGAAGGTAAATTTCTTCTGTCATTGCCCATCAGTTACAGAATATCTGCTCCTCCTATCTTACGGAGCCCATAACCTTGGGTTGAATGCTCTACATTTGTTTATCTTTGAGACATCTTTTTTTTTTTTTAAGATTTTATTTATTTGACAGAGAAAAACACAGCAAGAGCGGGAACACAAGCAGTGGGAGGGAGAGAGGGAGAAGCAGGCTTCCCTGCTGGGCTTGATCCTGGGACCTGAGCTGAAGGCAGAGGCTTAACCATTGAGCTACCCAGGCGCCCCTGAAACATCTTAATAACACCTTAGTGGAAGGTCCACTGTTAATACAAAATATTAATTTTACTTATTTATAGGTTTATAAATGTAACTACAGATTTTTTTTAAGGTTTTATTTTTATTATTTGAGAGAGAAAGCATGAGAGTGAGGTGAAGGGCAGAGGGAGAAGCAGATTCCCCTCTGAGCAGGAAGGCCAATGCAGGACTCAATCCTGGGACTCGGGATCATGACCTGAGCCGAAGGCAGATGCTTAACCAACTCAGCCACCCAGGTGCCCCATAACTACAGATTTTAATGAGGGGACATAAATAAACATTTATTTAGTGCTTTAAAATTTCACAGTCTTATTTACAACAATGGCAATGTCATTTCTATTCCTTAGTTGCAAAAATGGAAGTAACAGTTTGGCAGAGTGACTTACTTAAAGTGACAAAACGTATTGGTAATATTCTTAGCCTGCATTGCAATTTGTCCATATTCAAAGTTCTAATGCCACTGATTAGAACTTTGAACAGAAGCAAAAAATGTATTAAGCACTTAAATGTTCCAGACACTGTACTAATAACCACTCTAGGAGCATAATTCATTCTCATAACAACACAATGGTGAGTTACTTGCTATTATTCCCATTTTATAGATGAGAAAATGGGAGTCTCAGAGAGATTCAATCATTTACCTAGGATCCAAACCCTGGTCTCTCTGACTCTTAGGACTTCATTTCCATCTAAACCCTGGAAAATGGAAGCACACAGGTAAGAATATTCCCCTTGTTTAAATTTTTTTTTTAAGATTTTTTTTTTTTTTTGACAGAGAGAAACACAGCCAGAGAGGGAACACAAGCACGGGGAGTGAGAGAGGGAGAAGCAGGCTTCCCACCCAGAGGGAGCCCGGATGTGGGACTCGATCCCGGGTCTCTGGGATCATGACCTGAGCTGAAGGCAGTTGCTTAACCAACTGAGCCACCCAGGTGCCCCCCTTACTTAAAATTTTAAAAAGTGAGTGAGGGGTTGCGGGGAGGATTGTATAAATGATGGCAATGTGCCATAAACAAGAAAGTATGATCATGCGCTTAAGGCTATAAACCTGAACCCCAAAGAAAGGCAAAGAAAGTAAGGACATGACAAGCTCCAGTGTCTGTCCTTAGGTTCTACATTGCTTATGTTCTAAATAGAAACCCACTGAACAAGGACACTGAACTGTGGTTCAGCGGGTTTTACCGTAATAGTTCTCCCCATGTAGAGTGTTTACTAACAACAATGTTACTTTGCAATAATAAATAGAAAACCATTAGACGATAGTCTGGAATGCTGGTTTTGGGTTATAAAGGACACTACAGAAATAGAAATGATACTTGTGAGTACACATAAATAGATATACAGGCACAGATTCCTACATAGGCACAGATACATATACAAATAGAATATTGATTGGCCAGGCTTATAAATTACTTTGTGCCCCTGAATATCAGAACATGATTTTTCCAATTGAATGGCATCTTTTCCAATTGAATAGCATCTGCTTAAAGTAGATCCATTTGCACAAATTTATACTTATCCAGAATGAAGTTTCAAATATTTGCAGCAACTAGATTATGGTGGGAGAAAGGGTATCCATAAAATTGCCCAAGTCACATAATTTTTAAAGCTGACTCAGGGCAGTTAAAAAATGAGTATGACTATTAGGATCAATTTATATATATTTATAATTGTGAAAACAGAAGTTTTTCAGGTAAAACACTTTCTTTATTAATAAAGAATTACACGTTTATCAAATTACTTCCTTTCTTCTAAATAGCTTTATTTGAGGCAGAGATCAAGGTACACAAATTTTCCACTATATACGTATTATCTCTTACTTGTCACTTAACTGCTCCAGCCACCTGAGATGTTTTCCAGTTCCTGGACTGGTCAAGCCATTTCATAACCTTCGCTTGAGCTGCTACCTTTGTCTAGAAAGGACTTCATGTCACCTTTACATCTTCATCTCCCAAAGACTTACCTCAGTGGTACCTTCCTCTAGCAACTGTTCTAGATCCATTAAGACTCTCCTTATTTGAGAACTGACAATTACTTACTGGATTGTAAGCTCTGTTGAATGCTGACTTTCTCTAGCAGATTCTTCAAAACCTCTCCAAATATTGAGTTTTTTTGAAGTATCATGAAGGCTAGGATCTTAGTTGAGTGCCAGAGTATTTCCTTTCACATTTGTATGAGCTCCTAGTTTTATGGAAACACGATGTTCAAAATTCTTTAATTTTCTGGCCATTCTTACTTGGGTTCCTCCTGAGGTGAAGAACTTTGTCTCCAGAGCACTTCAAGGACTACCACAAAAGCATATCTACTATCCTTTTAAATGTTCACAGTCTTATCTAGCCAACAAGCTCTAGTGAGTGCAATGAGTTCTGCCATCTGAGAACATTTTTTCCTTCTGGTAAAGAGTTATATTCTAGAGCCAAAGTGAGTTTGTTTTATGCAGTGTATTTTACCTAATATTTTTCTGTTTTAGTTTTAAAATACAACTCATTTAAAAAACAAGGTTAAATCTTCATTTTCTAATTAGACTTCTAATAAATCTCTTCAGGATGTGAATTTCACAAACAGAGGTTAGCCAGTCATGAGTTTCCTTTTTTTCAGGTAATGAGAGGAAAGAAGCAGGACTTAAAGTACTATAACAGTGATCAGAACTATGTAACAGAGAAGGTAATAGGATTTCCTAGGAGTTAAGCTTATTTACTAAGAAATGTGGTGTGTTTTCAGTGAAAATAAGAGATTGTATGGCATGAAGGGACATCAGATTTAGAGAAGGCCCTCAAAACAGGTTGTCTCTGTCTACTAGTTGAGCTGCTGTGATCACTGTGATTACAAAAACCACAGTGGAAGGCTGTTGACGGGCTCATTTTAACTTGCAAAAGTTCTGTTCATGTTTGGGTTCCCAAAGCAGAGGTTTCATTACCAAGGACTTAGTTAAGACATACAGACAAGTTTAAAGACATTGTTATTCATGGGCACCGCAGTGGCTCACTTGGTTAAGCATCTACCTCAGGTTCACGTCATGATCTCAGGGTCCTGGAATAAAGCCCCACACTGGGCTCTCTGCTCAGTAGGCAGTCTGCTCTCCTGTCTCCCTGTGGCCCTCACTCCCACCCATGATCTCACTGTCTCTCAGATAAATAATATCTTTAAAGACATTGTTATTTCAAAAGAATCTGGAATCCACTCTCTGAAAAAGACAGTGCCACTCAGGAATCGTCTTAATTGTGTCTTAGTTGCTGCCTGACGAACTTTTGAACAGCTTATAATCTGTCAGAAGTAAAGGATTTATCTCTTCAAGATAAATCATATCCTAGCTAAAGAACTTGACTCAAATAAAATTATAAATGCTCTTTGGGAAACTTATGACTCTTCTGCTAAAACAGTAAGCCGAGACACAGAATCAGTCTTATGACTGATCATCTTCATCTTCAGAGCATAACAAAACAATCACCTATCTTTTAGATATAGGTAGAATCACAAAGAAATTTACTCTCTTTGATGTCTTGTGGTAGAATTATGCAAAGTAGGAGTATGCCTCAGTCAAATTCCAGGCATAATTGTTCAGGATAATTGTTGATTTTCCCAGGAAAGAACAAACAACCATTAATCATTAGATCTAAAGGAAAATGTAAAATAGTGGAATTTCCTGGAATAACCATAAATTCTTCAAGAGAAGGTATCAGAAAACAGTTTGTATTCCCAAACTTGCCAGAAAATCCTTACCTTCTGTGTCCACCAATTCTAAACTATAACATTCATGTAATCTATACAATGATCCATACCCACTACTAATGAACATGCCCTCTGCCTATGGATTGGAATTAAAATAACTGCTTTAAATAAAACTTAAAAATCTCAATAAATATCCCAACTTTGCCCTGCTCTCTCTGAGACTATTTAAATTCTATTACAGTAGTGCCCTCCGTGACTGCATTAAACAATAAACTCAGCTTTGTCTTATCAACAAGTTGTTTAGGTGATTTGGGAGAGCCACCATTCCCCTGCAAATTAAAGATTATGTCTCCTTCATTTTGTCTTTTAACACATCTAGTGAAGGACAAGATACCTAGCAAACACTTCAAAATATTGTGAATTAATATTTGCTGAATGAATGAATGATTACAATATTTTGAACTCAAGAATGTTCAATAAGTTGGCAAAGCTCTTCCTGAGAGGAGGTAGTTCTCATGATGATTAGAAGCCTTTGGGTTAGTGATGCAAGATTTAACATATAAAATATAGGAAGCTGGAGCACAGATTTTTAGAACAATGAAACTACTCTGTACAATATAGTAATCATTGATAAATATCATTACATATTTGTCCAAACCCATAAAACATTATAACACCAAGAGTAAACCCTAATGTAGGCTATGGTCTTCGGATGATAATGTGTCAGTGTAGGTACATCAGTGGTATGAAATGTACCTTTTAAGTACAAGATATTATCAGGGAAGTTATGTTTGTATAGGCTATTGGGCAGGGAAAATTTTTCTCTGCTGTTTAAAGTTCTTCTAGTTTTTCTAATAATTAAATTCACATAAGACAGATTAATAAGAGGGAAAAAAAACAGTTTAATTACAAGCACACAGAGGCCTACTAATGAAATAAGATATTACCAGGGAAGTTATGTTTGTGTAGGCTACTGGGTGGGAAAAAATTTTCTCTGCTATTTAAAGTTCTTCTAGCATTTCTAAGAATTAAATTCATGTGAGACAGATTAATAATAAACAAACAAAAAAAACAGTTTAATTACAAGCACACAGAGGCCTACTAATGAAATCGAGAGCTAGAGAAACAACTACGGCAGGCAGTTTTTATACTTTTTAGACAAAGGGATAATAAATTTCATGGAGAACTGACAGGACAAAGAAAACTGATGTTTGGGAGCTTCAATTATTAAGGAATTCTAAACAGAATTTGGGTTGTGGTAGTAAATTAGTAAAAAGAAATAAGACTTGTTTATTATACAAACTTTCTGGCCTAAATTCCCTATCTCTGGTACAGGGAGGGTACCTTTACATGTGGAGGTTTATTTCCTACTTTACTGAGACAAAGAGGGTTGGAGTGCTCTTCTTGCACTGGCTGTTTCTAAAGTAACTTGTAATTCAAAATAATCAATATGGCCAAGTGGCATATTATGTGGTGACCTCCCTTTAGCCCCTACAGGAGGACGAGAGTATATGGGAAAACTCTGTCTTTCTCTCTATCTTGCTATGTACCTAAAATTGCCCTAAAAGAATAAAATTAGGGGTACCTGGTGGCTCAGTTGGTTAAGCATATGCCTTTGGCTCAGGTCATGTTCCCAGGGTCCTGAGATTATGTCCTGCATCTGGATCCTGAGAACCTGCTTCTCCCTCTGTCTGCTGCTCCCCCTGCCTGTCTTCTCTTTCTCTATCTTTCTCTGACAAATAAATAAAAATTTTTTAAAAAGAAAAATTACTGAGGGTTGTTGGAGTGGAGGGTGGTGGTGGGAGGGATGGGGTGGCTGGATGATGGGCATAGGAGAGGGTATGTGCTATGGTGAGCCCTGTGAATTGTTTAAGACTAATGAATCACAGACCTGTGCCCTTGAAACAAATAATACATTATATGTTAATAAAAAAAAAAAGAAAAAGAAAAATTGAAGGGTCAGAGTAGTCAAAGTTGCTAAAACTAGAATCTACAAGCAAAATATCCATTTATTAATAACATTAAAAAACAGGTGGCACCTGGGTGGCTCAGTTGGTTAAGTGACTGCCTTCGGCTCAGGTCATGATCCCAGAGACCCGGGATCGAGCCCGATGCCGGGCTCCCTGCCTGGCAGGAAGCCTGCTTCTCCCTCTCTCACTCCCCCTGCTTGTGTTCCCTCTCTAGCTGTGTTTCTCTCTGTCAAATAAATAAAATCTTTAAAAAATAAATAAATAAAAATAAACCAATGTGGTTCCTTTTCTTTATTTGTATAATAAAAATAAACCAATGTGGTTCCTTTTCTTTATTTGTATAATTAAAAAAACATAAAAAAGTTATTTTTTGAGTGTAGAAGTTACTAATTAGGAGTCCAGCTTCACAACATATGACTCAATCATGGTTTGAATGAAAAACATTTGGTTTGTTTTTCTAAGTTTTTTTTTTTAAGATTTTATTTATTTATTTGACACACAGAGAGAGATCACAAGCAGGCAAAGAGACAGGCAGAGAGAGAGAGGAGGAAGCAGGCTCCCTGCTGAGCAGAGAGCCCGATGTGGGCCTCCATCCCAGGACCCTGAGATTATGACCTGAGCCGAAGGCAGAGGCTTTAACCCACTGAGCCAGCCAGGTGCCCTGTTTTTCTAAGTTTTCTATGTAGGGATCCAAGATCTGAGAATTAGGTTACATTTTTCCAAATATTAACATTTTTCATTTTCATTTCCATTTAGGATATGTAGCATTGTATTTAAAACCTCTTTGAGAAGTATAGAGATGCTAAATGTGACCCAATTCAAAATTAAGATGGAAAGAAAAATAAACACAATTATTACAAATGATTGTTAGAGACACTCCTGGTTAACTTGTTGAAGTGGAAACATCCAGGCTCTTGGCACTTTGGGCATCTACTCTGGAGGTAATAAAGGAGAATTCTAGGACAAGTTAGGTATTCTACAAGAGAACCATATAGTCCTACCAAAAGCAGTGGAATCCCAAACACAAAGCTCTATTAATCAGATTTCTTTTCATAACATTTTCATAGGCTTGTGTTTTGGTTTTCAAAAATTTTTTTGCTACTCAAGTGTGTCATTTTCCCTCAAATGTTAGTCTTCAGCTTTTGAGCTTTACCTTACTTTATTTTTTTTTTTAAAGATTTTATTTATTTATTTAACAGAGAGAAACATAGCCAGAGAGGGAACACAAGCAGGGGGAGTGAGAGAGGGAGAAGCAGGCTTCCCGCTGAGCAGGAAGCCCGATGTGGGACTTGATCCCAGGTCTCCGGGATCATGACCTGAGCCGAAGGCAGTTGCTTAACCAACTGAGCCACCCAGGCGCCCCGAGCTTTACCTTACTTTAAATGAAATCTGCTTATATTGGAAGTTCCTCAAGCAGATATCTTTCCCCCATGCATAACGTAGCAGACAGCTTTGTTGTCTAACCAAAAGCCATTTCCAGCTCCCTCCTTTCTTGCACTTCTATTTCTAAAGCTAAAAAGCCAGTTATTCACCCACTCAACCTCCCTTAAATCCAGGGGTTTGCAATCTGATCCCCCTTTTTTGCCATTAAGATATAATAGGGGGCACCTGAGTGGCTCAGTCAGTTAAGTGTCCAACTCTTGGTTTCAGATCAGATCATGACCTCTAGGTCAGGAGATGGAGCCCCAGATGGGGAGATCAGGCCCCATGTTGGGATCCATGCTCAATGCAGAGTCTACTTGGGTATCTCTCTCTCTCTCTTTTTTAAACAAAAAATATTTTTATAAAAAAGATATAATGGGGGGCGCCTGGGTGGCTCAGTGGGTTAAAGCCTCTGCCTTCAGCTCAGGTCATGATCTCAGGGCCCTGGGATCGAGGCCCGCTCAGGCTCTCTACTCAGCAGGGAGCCTGCTTCCTCCTCTCTCTCTGCCTGCCTCTCTGCCTACTTGTGATCTCTCCCTCTGTCAAATAAATAAAATAAAATCTTAAAAAAAAACACACATATAATGGGAAGTTTGGTTGGTAGCTTCCTAGAAAGAGTTTCTTCATTGGAAAAAGTAAGTAGAAAGTGAAGAAAATGCCTTTTTTCCTTCCCTGTCCTTCCTGCTGTCCTATATGTTTTCTGGTGAGGAAAACCAGCATGAGCCCAACAGGAGAAAGCTAACATTTTGTCACTGCTCCATCTTGGAACTACCTTTGTTATATGACACAATTTGCATGCCTTTATTATTTAAGACACTGATGGTGGCACAGCCTGTTATAAACAGCCTAAAACATCCTACATAAATATTACTTATGCATTAGAATATTTAGTATATCCGCCATATTTGCCATTGTTGATTAGGAAATGTATGGTTATGCTCTCTTTGTTCCTACCTGGAATGACTACTAGAAAGTTGAACAGGTTCAGTGCAAACTAGTGGAGCAATGTAATATTTCAATGAGAAATGAAAAGAGGAACATGCAGACAGTTGTAATCACTCCATATACAAACATCATTAAGGGGATCCATAGCCCAGAACTGCCATGCTAACATCAATGTGACTTTTAAACTCAATACTTTGTTCATCATTCCTCATTTCTCACACTCATTCCTTTTATTTAAGTTTTAATTTTAATCACCCAGTGCTCATGATGACAATTGCTCTCCTTAATCCCCATGACCTATTTCCCCTATCCCCGAACCCATCACCTCTCTAGTAACCATCAGTTTGTTCTCTATAGCTAAGAGTTTGTTTCTTGATTTGTCTCTCTCTTTCTGTTTTTTTTCCCTTTGCTCGTGTGTTTCACAAAGGAGTGAAATCATATGGCATTTGTCTTTCTCTGACTTATTTTACTTAGCATTATACTTTCTAGCTCCATCCATGTCATTGCAAATGGCAATATTTTGTTCTTTTAGTAATTTAAGTTCAACTAGCCAACATACAGTACATCATTAGTTTCAGATGTAGAGTTCAGTAATTCATCAGTTGCTTATCACATCATATGCCCTCCTTAATTCCGTTCACTGGGTTACCCCATCCCCCCACCCACCTTCTCTCCAGCAACTCTCACTTTGTTTCCTGTAGTTGAGAGTCTCTCATGGTCTGTTTCCCTCTCTGATTTTTTCCCATTCAGTTTTCCCTCCCTTCCTCTATGATCCTCTTTGTTATTTCTTACATTCCACATATTAGTGAAACATATAATTGTCTTTCTCTTATTGACATATTTCACTTAGTATAATACCCTCCAGTTCCATCCCCATTGATGTAAATGGTACTTTTTGATGGCTGAGTAATATTCCTGTGTGTGTGTCTGTGTGTGAGAGAGAGAGAGATATCCTTATCCATTCATCTGCTGATGGGCCTCTGGGATCCCTCCACAGTTTGGCTATTGTGGGCATTGCTGCTATAAACACTGGGGTGCACGTGCCCCTTCGGATTACTACATTTGTATCTTTGAGGTAAATACTTAGTAGAGCAATTGTTGAGTTGTAAGGTAGCTCTATTTTTAACTTCTTGAGGAACCCCCATAATGTTTCCTATGAATAATATTTTATATAATGTATATATTATTCATAGTAATATATATATACACACATACATACATACGCACATCACCTCTACTTTATTCATTCATCAATTGATGGGCAGTTGGCTACTTCCACAACTTGGCTATTGTAAATAATGCTGCTATGAACATAGAGATGTTTATAACCTTTTGAAATACTGTTTTTGCATTCTTTGAGTAAATACCTAAAAATACAATTGCTGGATCTCCAGGTAGCTCTATTTTTAACTTTTTGAGGAACCTCCATACTGTTTTCCAGAGTGGCTGTACCAGTTTGCTTTCCCACCAACAGTGCAAGAGGGTTCTTTTATCTCTACCTCCTCGCCAAAACCTGTTGATTTTAGCCATTCTGATATGTGTGAGGTAATATCTTTCTGTAGTTTTGATTTGCATTTCACTGATGATGAGCAATGATGAACATCTTTTCATGCATCTATTGGCCGTCTAGAGGTCTTCTTTGGAGAAATGTATGTTCATGTCTTCTGCCTATTTTTAATTGGATTATTTTTAGGGGGGTGTTGAGTTTTATTAAGTTCTTTATATACTGTGGATACTAGCCCTGTATCAGATTTTCATTTGCAAATATTTTCTCCCATTCCATAAGTTGCCTTTTAGTTTTGTTGATTGTTTCCTTCACTGTGTAGAACCTTTTTATTTTGATATAATCCCAACAGTTTATTTTTGCTTTTGTTTCCCTTGCCTTAGGGAACCTATCTAGAAAAAAACTTGCTATAGCTGATGTTGGAGAAATAACTGCCTATGCTCTCCTCTAGGATTTTTGTAGTTTCAGGTCTCACATTTTGGTCTTTAATCCACTATGTATTTATTTTTCTTTTTGGTATAAGAAAATGGTCCGCTTCTATTCTTTTGCATGTTGCTCTCCAGTTTTTCCAACATCCTTTGTTGAAGAGACTGTATTTTTATAATTGGACAGTCTTTCCTTCAACAAAGCAGGAAACCCCATAATTGTGGTTTAATTTCTGGATTTTCTAATCTGTTCCATTGATCTATGTGTTGTTTTTGTGTCAGTACTATACTGTTTTCATTACTACAGCTTTGCAATATAACATCAAGTCCGGAATTGTGATGCCTCCAGGCTTGCTTTTCTTTTTCAAGATCGCTTTGGCTATTCAGAGTCTTTTGTGGTTTCATACAGATTTTAGGATTGTTCTAGGCCCATGAAAAATGCTGTTGGCATTTTGATAGGGATTGCATTGAATGTGTAGACTGCTTCGTGTAGTATGGACATTTTCAGCAATATCTGTTCTCTCAGCAAATGAGCATGGAATGTCTTTCCATGTCTTTGTGTACATTCACCCTTTCTAAAATAGCTTTATTGAGATATAATTCACATGCTATATAATTTACACTCCCTCTTCAAGAAGGATTTGCATCCTACTTTGTAGAAAGACTTGAAGACTGTCAAGCTGAAACTTTCTTATTTCACCTCCACCCTCTCTAGCTAAAGGTCTCTATATTTACCATTTCCAAGTCCAACCCCTCCACCCTTGGTTCCTTATATCATTGGTCTTTACTCCATAAAACATCTTTTAAATCTTTCTATTTGTGTAAGGAGTTAGTTCTTAGATGGGCTTTTCCAAAGAAGGGATAAGGAAAGGCTGTGACACAGATGGGGTTAGCTAAGCCATGCGGTCAGACAGCAAGAGGTCTGGGCAGGGCATGACTGCTGACTAGACTGAGACTTTAGGGCTTGGCAAGCTTAGGCAACTAATAGGCTTTAAGGCTTCTTCTCAAGGTAGCAATCAAGGTCAGAGAAGCAAACTAATTAGACTGTTCAGGACAGTGGTCCAGAGCCAGAGCTAGAAAGGACTTGTTCTCCGACTGAAGCCTAGGAAACCACTGCCCTTTTTATCTGCTTTAGTCCAGGTATTCTTCAGTCAGCACCTCTCCTTGTCAGAACTTCCTAGATACCAGAAAAATTCAACCGCTTCTTAATCCTTAACAAACAAACTGATTTTTGAAAGAAGCTTGGAAGGAAGAGGGGAAAGAAAGAAAGAAGAAAGGAAGGAAGGAAGGAAAGAATAAGAAAGATAGTCTGTCTTTATCTATTAAAGAGCTGTCAGTGGCCAGTTCAGATTCAAGAGTTGGCTGGAAGATTGAGTCGTTCATGGTGGGCTAATTCTTCAGAGCCTCCTAATTTTCTTTTCTTTCTTTCTTTCTTTTTTTAAAGATTTTATTTATTTGTTTATTTGGGATACAGAGAGAGTGAGAGAAGGAGCATGAGCAGTGGGGAGGGGGATAGGCCCGAGGGAGGGGGAGAAGCAGACTCCCCAGTGAGCAGGGAGCCTACTGAGGGGTTCCATCCCAGGACCCTGAGATCAGGACCTGAGCTGAAGGGCAGAGGCTTAATGGACTGAGCCACCCAAATGCCCCAGAGCCTTTTAATTTAATTCATAGTCTTCCACTCTCAGGACCCAGCTTGAGAAAAGGACAATGAAGAGATACAAAGCAAAGACAATTTATAGATATTGTTGTCAGCCAATGTCTCCTTACAACCCACTGTGAGTTCCTGAAGGTTGCCAATGACTTCCTAAAATCCTAAATCCAATGCTCTCTTCTTGGACTTGACTTCTTTTTTTATACTCTGAGCAGCATACCTTTTCTTTTTTTTCAAACACCATACTTCTTAAAGTCCCCCCCCCCCCCACGGTTCCTTCATGACCCTCTCACTTACCTGACTGCATTAGAGGAGCTGACCCCTGACCACTACTGGGTAGTCACTAAGCTTTAGTTCTTGGTTCTCCACTGCTAGCTTTCTTCCCCTTCTCTTCCCTGGAAACCACTTCCCATCTTGTGGGTCAACTCTTGACACTCACTGAATATCTCCCCGTTTTGCATTACCAGCTGTGTAATCATTCCTGAACTACAATCCCACCTCTCTGTCTCTGACCCTGGATGTCCTATGATTACTTCAAATTCAAATACTAAAATCAGTCTTGGCCTTACCCACCTAAAAAGGCTTTTCCTGTTATTTTCTCTCCATTTTTCACTACATTAGTAAAATGCTATCTCCTTAAACACCCAACTCTGTTAATCAGCAGCCTGTCTCCATTCCTACTCTTCTTTGAGAGACTTTCAGAATCTCCTACCCTTTCTTCTTCAGGATGAAAATATTCTAAGCAAACAAATGTACCATTTTAGATGCCCAAGTTCATTATATACAGGAGAAAGTTAGAGACATGTAGAAATACCATCCTATACTATTTTTAAATTTCATTTTTGAAAACACAAACTTGATGAGATTGTTTTTCAGAACTATACACAGCAAAAGTGACTTTTTCATGTATAGGAAAAAAGCACTTCTTTTATCTATCTTGAGTTCTTAAGATTCAGAAGCAGAAGACCCTATCTGCTGAAAATCCATTATTGATTCAGACAGATGTGCTTTAATTAAAGCACTGTTTATAACCTTGAGTACGTGTGCTCTCCTAAGATGCTTTTGATCCAAGAACTATAATCAAAAGCCTCTGCACTGAGAATATGGCAGTATGCTTTCAGAACACAAGGAAAGAAAACTATTCTGACCCACATGAATCTCTAGCAATTTCAGGCACAGAAATGATGGTCTTTAGAATGATACTTATTGAATTTCCTTCTCAAAAAGGTTCTCTGTTTATGAAGGAAAGGAGAAAAATCAACAGAAAAAAATCAATTCATCTCTGCTTTCTTCTACTTGTTCAGCTTTTTTTCTGTGGAATTAATTTTCTGCCCAATTTTTTTCTGTGGAATTAATTTTCTCCCTGGTGTCTTTACTTTTATTTAAAAAGAAAAATCCTACCTGCAGCAATTGTGCCAAGTTATGTAGAATTATATATAGAACATTTTTCAGGAATGGTATTCTTCTTGGCTTTTTTCCTATCTGACGTTCCCTCTGATTCACATGCTAATATTTTCTGGAGATTAAGGAAAACTGGAACTCTCTTGCTTGCTGGACTGTAAGTTATTGTGTATTAATCTTGGGATCAAAGTGAAGAAACAGAATTAAAACTCAAACCCATTTAAGGTAAAAAAAATGCAAGTGTTGGGTGCCTGGGTGGCTCAGTTGGTTAAGCAACTGCCTTCGGCTCAGGTCATGATCCCGGAGACCCAGGATTGAGTCCCACATCGGGCTCCTTGCTCGGCAGGAAGCCTGCTTCTCCCTCTCTCACTCCCCCTGCTTGTGTTCCCTCTCTGGCTGTGTTTCTCTCTGTCAAATAAATAAAATCTTAAAAACAAACAAACAAAAATGCAAGTGTTCTGGGGCACCTGGGTGGCTCAGTTGGTTAAGTGTCTGCCTTTGGCTCAGGTAATGATCTCAGGGTCTTGGGATTGCCCTCAGCTAGGGCTCTGTACTCAGTGGGGAGTCTGCTTGTCTTTTTTCCTCTGCCCCTTCCCCTCTCTGCTCATGGTCTTTCTCTCTCTCAAATACAATCTATTAAAAAAAAAAAAAAGCAAGTGTACCCTGCTAGCTGCAGCAGAAAAATCCCAGGGAAGGATTCTGACTGACCCAGCTGGGGGTCTGTTCCTGAGTCAGTTACTGTGGCCAGTGAACTTAAGGTGAGGCAGGACTGCCCAGCAATTAAGGGCATGTACTCTGGTGGGATTTTGTAGATTTCTGAAATCTACTTTGAACATACTCTATGATGTTTGTAACCCCATTGTCATGAGAACTGCCATTGCCATTCCCCCTATTTGTGTAGGGCCCTGGAGTCCAAACATTGACTAGAGAGAGGCAGTCCACATTGTGCTGACTTCTCATTTCATCTCTCTCTCTCTAGCACATATATATATTTCCCTAGGCAGAAGGGGGGAAAATAAGGATATGCTCTCAGTCCACTTCTTTCTAAATTTGGGATTGTTTGTGAGGATTCTCATGATTTGTCTGTAATGTTCAAGAACCACATGAAGCCTGAGCAGAATCTTGGACTTGTGCAGGTGGCCATCACTTTTTCTGGTTTATCTCATGTGATTTCATTCCTAATGTGGTTGTTGCTGACAAAATTTTGCTGTTTTTAAATATCTATGACATATATATATATATATATATATATGTCAAATAAATAAAATCTTAAAAACAAACATATATATATATAAATAATATAATGTAGTTGTTAGGTTATATATATTGGTGGATGGTGCATGACCAGTATCACTCTCCCATTATTATGCAGAAATAGCCTCACTATATTGCATAAATAAAGGGGCCACTTAACTGGTTCATTCCTAGACACAGAGTGCTTCAGGGGCACTTTGTTACTTTGTCTGAAGCTGAAAAGAGGCTGACAGTTTCTTTTGTTGGAAAATTTCAGGTTCTACCTCATCAGTTAGACCATAACACATACATGATTGAGTATAACATAGTTCCTGACAAGTTTGTTTATACCGTAATTGGGGAAAAAACCATTTTCCCTCTCTGTACATACCTTCTGTTTTCTTTGCTTCCAGAATATTTTGGTGTTTTGTAGTTACTCCTTCCCACACTAGAGAAACAATCCCAACATTTCTGTTCATTAATTTACCTTCCTATCTCTTCTTACCTTTTTAGCTAGGGGGAAGCAATGGGTTCTGATGATTTCCAAATCATACTCCCCCTTCTTCTTTTTTTTAAGGAGTATATTTTAGAGATGGTTTAGAGTCATAGCAAAATTAAGAGGAAGTTACAGAGATGTCCCAAATAAACCTACTCTCACCCATGCATAGTTCCCCATTATTGACACCCTCCAACAGGGTGATACTTTTTTTTTTTTTTAAACTGATGAACCTACACTGACACATCAAAATCACCCAAAATTCACAGTTTATCTTAGGGTTCACTCTTGGCGTTACACTTTCTGTAGGTCTGGACATATATCCATCCTGATAATATCATCCAGAGTATTTTCCCTACCCTTTAGAAAAGCCTCTGTGCTCTACCTATTCATCCCCAACCTCCGACTCCTAACCCCCAATCTCTGGCAATCACTGATGTTTTTATTGTCTCCACTGTTTTGCTCTCTTCAGAATGTCATATAGTTGGGAGGATACATTGTGTAGCCTTTTCAGATTGGCTTCTTTCACTTAGTAATATACATTTAAGATTCTTCCATGACGGGGGCCTGCGTGGCTTAGTGGGTTAAAGCCTCTGCCTTCAGCTCAGGTTATGATCTCAGGGTACTGGGATCGAGGCCTGCATTGGGCTCTCCGCTCAGCGGGGAGCCTGCTTCCTCCTCTCACTCTGCCTGCCTCTCTGCCTACTTGTGATCTCTCTATCAAATAAATAAAATCCTAAAAAAAAAAAAAGTTTCTCCCATGACTAGGTTACTTGTCATAGTTGTTAAGCGTCTGCTTTCAGCTCAGGTCATGATCTCAGATCCTGGGATTGAGTCCCACATTGGGCTCATTACTTAGGGGGTTGCCTGCTTCTCCCTCTGCCTGCTGTTCTCTCTGCTTGTGTGCTCTAACAAGTACAATAAATAAAATCTTAAAAAAAAAAGATTCCTCCATGACTTATCATGGCTTAATACCTCATTTCTTTTTAGAATAATGTTCCATTGTATGGATATACCACAGTTTATTTACCAATTTACTCATCAGTTATTCCATAACACATACATGATTAGGTGCAAACACAGTTCCTGACAAGCTTTATTTATACTCTAGTTGGGGGAATGAAAACACTTTGTTTCCTTTGCTTCCAGAATATTTTGGTGTTTTGTAATTATTCCTTCCTTGTTCTGGCAATTATCAGTAACATTGTTATAAACATCTAGGTGCAGGATTTTGTGTGGACATGAGTTTTCAACTGCTTTTGATAAATACTAAGGAGCATGACTGCTGGATCATATGCTGAACATGTTTAGTTTGTAAGAAACCACCAAACTATTTTCCACTGTCACTACCAGTTTGCAGTCCCACCAATAATGAATGAGAGTGCCTGTTGCTCCATTTCTTCACCAGCATTTGGTGTTGCCAGTGTTTCAGATTTTAGCCATTCTAATAGATGTGTAGTAATATCTCAGGTTGTTTGTTTTCTTATTGTTCAGTTTTAATAGTTCATTGTATATTTGGATAACAGTACTTTTTCAGATGTGTCTTCGCACATATTTTCCGCCAGTCTATGATTTATCTTCTCATTCTGTTGCTATGTTTTTCACAGAGCAAAAGTTTTTACTCTAACAAAGTCCACCTTATCTATTGTTTCTTTTACGGATCATGCCCTTGCTGTTGTTATCTAAGAAGCCAACAGTGAACCCAAGGGCATCTGCGTTTTCTCCTGCGTTATCTTCTAGGAATTTTATAATTTTGTGTTTTGTGCTTAGGTCTCTGATCCATTTTTTATTTAGTTTTTATGAAGGCTTTGGGTCTGTGTCTAAATATTTTGCTCATGGTTGTCCCGTTTTTGTAGCACCATTTGTTGCAAAGACTATCTTTGCTCCATTGTATTGCTTCTTTGTCAAAGATCAGTTGACTATATTTATGTTGGTCTATTTTGGGGCTCTCTCTTCTGTTCCATTGATTTGTTTGTCTATTCTTTTGCCAATACCACATTGTCTTGATTACTGGAGCTTTATA
Source organism: Spilogale gracilis (assembly GCA_004023965.1). Classification (NCBI taxonomy): domain Eukaryota; kingdom Metazoa; phylum Chordata; class Mammalia; order Carnivora; family Mephitidae; genus Spilogale; species Spilogale gracilis. Next base: position 40,281 of record PITA01003988.1, read on the forward strand.
GTAAGTCTTAAAATTGGCTAGTGTCAGTCCTCCAGCTTTGTTCTTCTCCTTCAATATTCTGATTGCTGGTTTTGTCTTTTTCCTGGCTATAAAACTTTAGAATCAATTTGCCAATATCCACAAAATAACTTGCTGGTATCTTGATTGCAATCGTTTCTTTTCTTTATTATTTTTCCAGAGTCCATTGACTTCAGGTTATTCATGGATAAACAAAACTCCCTGCTGTTGTCTTGCTTCTCCTTTTAACACCTCCCCCCTTTTTTTTCCCAAACAAAAGTTCCCACATATTTATTACTAAACCAACCTATTAGTGTAGAAATATAAAAATAAAGAGAAGGGGCAAATTCCCAATAAAACATGTCCAGCTGTCCAGATGGTAGTGATATCTTCAGTGATATAGTAAGATGTGAGTGATCTTGAAACAGCCTAAATGAGTGCCATCTCATGTATGATTTATTTTTTTTTAAGATTATTTATTTATTTATTTATTTGGCAGAGAGAGAGAGAGAGATCACAAGTAGGCAGAGAGGCAGGCAGAGAGAGAGAGGAGGAAGCAGGCTCCCTGCTGAGCAGAGAGCGCGATGTGGGCCTCGATCCCAGGACCCTGATCATGACCTGAGCTGAAGGCAGAGGCTTAACTCTGAGCCACCCACGCGCCCTCATGTATGATTTCTTAGAGACCCAAAAATGTTCTTCTCCTTCAAGAACTTCAGGAGTTGTACCTGATTCTACTACAAATTTTCATCCAAATGCATTGGAAAATGGGACACTCACTTTTGTTTCTTGGCCAGGAATTGTTTGATCCTGAAAGTTTTGTGAGAAGACACAGCAAAGAGTCAAGTGTACATACCACGATGACAGAAAGAGGGAGAGAGAGAAAAATTACATCTCTGTACTTCTACTTCTCCCTAACGAAAACTCCAATAGGCATAAGGAGAGTCATAGATTAAAACCACAACTGGATGTATATGTGTGACTGACTTATAATTTCAAGACATTCCTAGAAGTATTTGCCTTTAACCAAGTGAATATCTACCTAACTGGTAGATATCTATCTTCTTTTATGTGTCTCTTTCCCTTCCACTCTTAATTCTTCTGCTATGTTTGGGAAGAATGTGGGGGGAAAGCTGACTTCTGCCCCTACTGCTCTAACCCCTACTGCAGTGGCCTTTGGAGATGTCCCCTGCCTCCCTGCATCAACTCTCCAGTGTGTTGGAGAGAAGGAGCCCTCCACCCACAAAGTTGCATTCCCTGCCAGCCCTTGTTAATTTATTCTAATTTATTCACTTTGTCCCCTGACCCCCACCCCCCTGTGAGAAGGGAGTACTGTGCCTCTTCCCCGTTGCCTTCTGGTGTAGCCTGCCTGGGGAGCGCAGGGAAGGGAGGGCTTGGGTGTGGCCCAGCTGGAGGTTGATCTTGTTGTTTTTGTTGGTTTTTGTGTTTGTGTTCTTTGCCATTTGCTGAGACAGAAAACTAATGTGAGTAAAGCAGAAGGAAGCAGGGAGAAGGAATCCAAACCCCACTATGCCCAGTTCCACTCTACAACCTTTTCCTTAGGGGTAAGAAAGTAATTTGGCTGAAGATGTTTACTTTATCTATAAACAAACTACGGTCTTTCCAGTTTGGGAGTGGGTCAAGGTAAGGACTCAGCTTTTCTTCTATCCTTAGGAAGGGGAAGAGAAAAGTATTTGGGGAAGATGGTTCTTTCTCCTAGAAAAATCACTTAAGATCCAACCTAAAAGGTTATCTCACCTTCCCCATCTCTCCTCACATTGTCAGCAAGGAGGTAAGTGGTAGACTCTGATGGTATTGACTTTGGGATTCAGGGGTAACACTTATAAGGCTTTTGCAGCCCACAAAATCTGAGTTCAAATCCTTGGGTGATGATATGATCCAAATCTAATATGATGTTGGGCAATATTTATTCTCTTTTTTTAGCTTAGGTTTCTTCATTTGTACTATAGTATTTGTTGAGATTTAAATAAAATAAATAAAATACCTATGATAGTGCAGACGGGTGTTTAATAATAGTAGCTTTTATAAATAGCTGCCCTTTAAGTGGTTATGGGTGGAGAAACCCTTCAGCTGAGCAAGTGAGTGTGAGCCAAGAATATTTAATGGCAATCTCCAAATTTTAGAGGTATTAGAATTAATGTTTCTATAGTAACTATATATAAAGGATGGCTACAGTCCTACTTCATTGCTCAGTTATCTATTTAACCTATAATATCCATGACGATTTCAGTATAGCAAGGTCACTGCTGCCAGCCCAGACAGGTTCCAGGGCCAGTAAATGTGTTAGATGCACAGACACCCTCATCTTATTTTTATGAAACAGTAAGTTCCAAATGCTTGTGTGAAAATCCAGCAACCCAGTCCCCCAGATTCAGCCTTAGTTATAGGATGAGGGACTCTGTTTACTTCCAGTCTCCCTCATTTATTGAGTGTTGGCAGTGGGGACTGAAGGCCATATTGGTGGCTCCCATGGCACAGGGACTGGGAGGATAGGAATTTATATTAATGTGTTTAGTATGAGGGTGGCAGGGAGGAGGATAATGACAAGGATTTCAGGAAATCAGAGAATGAAGAACAGGCATGAATATTTCTCAATCTGAGTGGGCTTCCCACACTCTCCTTTTTTCGTGGTAGGGTCTCAGAGGTTAGTCTGTTTGCTGTTCTTTATGCTGTCGCTGCTTATTAAGTCTAATTAAAGTCCCCCTTTCCCTTTGAGACTAGAACTTTTCCTGCCTTGTTCAATGGTTAATTGTATTCAACCCTCCATTTGTAGTATGAAAGTAGCCACAGATAATACCTAAAAGATTATGCATGGCTATAACCCAATATAATTTTATTTATGGGCATGTGAACTTTATGTAATTTTTGCTTATCATGAAGCATTCTTCTATTGATATTTTCAACCATTTAAAAATATAAAAAACCATTCTTAGCTTAGGTCTGTATAAAACCAGACAGTAAGCAGGAGTTACAGTGGAAGAAAAAAAGATAAATTGCCAGCATTTAGTTGTTTCAATGAAACAGTTTATCTGCTATATATCAAAGACAGGTTGTTTAGTGGGCAATTTTGTAAAGTAATAGGAGTATTTCTGATGAATAAGATGCAAAAAAATACCCTTGCTTTTCATTAGGAATTCTAGTATCATGGTTTTAGATAGATTAGGATGTCTTCAGAACATTTGTGGCTCTCAAGTATCCCTGGAAAGTTTTATTTGGACTGGGGTTTGACACCAATTGGGAAACCTTAGAAAGAGTAACTATATGTTAAAAGGTTAGGTTTAGGGGCGCCTGGGTGGCTCAGTTGGTTAAGCAACTGCCTTCGGCTCAGGTCATGATCCCGGAGACCCGGGATCCTGGGATCGAGCCCCGCATCGGGCTGCCTGCTCGGCAGGAAGCCTGCTTCTCCCTTTCTCACTCCCCTTGCTTGTGTTCCCTCTCTAGCTGTGTTTCTCTCTGTCAAATAAATAAATAAAATCTTAAAAAAAAAAAAGGTTAGGTTTATTTAGTAACAGTGATAATAATAATAACAGCTAACACCTATTGAACTCCATGTGCCAAACACTGTTCTTATTTAATCCTCATAATGATTAAACGAAGAAAGTCTGCTATTATCTCTGGTTTATAGATAAGGAAAGTAAAGCACAGAGAGATTAAATAACCTGTCTGAGTGGTAAGGCTAGGATTCAAGCTCAGGTAGTCTAACTCAAGGTTGAAGGAATTTAATAAAAAGTAACAGATGTACTGAGTTGCTGGAATGAAAACGCCAAGCAAAATGTTGATAGACATGTTAAACTTGCTTATTTACATATGGGGAAAATCAGTCTTAAAGTTAGCAAAACCTTTTCAAGGTCACACAACTAATGTGAGATCAGGAGTAGATTTCAGATTTCCTAACTACTCCGTCACTTAGTTTCTTTTATTCTGCTCTGCTATACTGCATGCCCTTGAAAACACAAAACTGGGCAGGACAGAATGAGTAAACATGTTGGGCCGCATACAACTTCTGTAGGACACAGAAAAAACTTCATTTAGAATCTAAAATATAAAATTCACTTAAAGTCACTCTGAATAAGATTTGAATTAACAATTAAAACAAAATTAAGTTGTAAGTATGTTAGAGCCCAGTGAAATCTTTTTTTAAAAGACAAATGAAGTTTTAAGTCCCTTAATTTTTATAAAGAGACTGGGATAAATAATGGAATTCATTGACGTCGTCCAAATTAAAAAGGCGAGGTGGCTCTTAAGCTTGTTTTTTAAGTAACTTTTTATTGCAAAATAAAGTGTACATTGCAAAAAAAAATTTTTCGCAAAGCATAAAGAGATAAAATTAATACTCCCATCCAAGATCAGAGTGGAGGTTTGTTGCTTTTTTTTTAACAACGACAGAAGCATATAAAAATCAATTTAGCAATTTTTAACAAACTAAACTTTTTAGATGGAGCGTTCCAGTATACACTCATCTGTTTCACATTTACTCAACACCTATCCTGGAACAGACACTGCACTAGATACTTGGGATACACAAACGAAGAGGACAGTCCGTATTTCAGAGGCTTAAATACATGGAAGGAAACATATAAACAGATCTTTATCAATAGTAACACAAAACACTGAGAGTATTCAGCAGTTGTAACTGTGACACTAAACATTTTGGAATCCTCAAGCGTTAGAAACAAACGCTCAACATAGGGTTGGTGCAGTAGGAACTTGTCAACAGTACTTCCAAATCTATATTCAGGAAAATTTAGGTGAAAACACTTCATTTTAACACTTGTGAAGCATTTAAGTCTTTCAAAATCACCCTCTTTAGCGAGTTAGGAAGGCACGTAAGGCTAGAGAAACTATTACTCCAGGACAGGGACGCCAGAAGGGTCACATCTATTTAGGAGTCCCCAGAGGCCGCCCGGGGAAGCGGTGCTTGTTGGGACTTGTAGTCTCTACCAGGACGGAGGACACTGCACCTCCATTTATAATGCATTTCTTCCCTTCAAGCTTTCTGGCCCGACGGATTAAGTCCTAAAGCATAACTCGACTACTCTTACCTCTTTCTAGGCCCATTGTGTTTCTGCTAGGGTCCTTCCGTTCCCCACTCAAACCGACAGACTCACTCATCAGTCTCAAAGCGATTGGCTAGTCTTCAGTGGTGGGCGGGGCCCTAGGTGGATGGGAGCTCGGGATTGGCAGCATCTCATCCACTTGCTGATCTGCAAAATGTAGTTAAAAAAAAAAAAAGTCCTTTACCGCAGTACCCTTCTTGGCTGCGGGAAGTCTCGCGATATTTCGGCTGAAGGGGACCTAGCGACGCGTAGTAAGCGGCAAAGGCCAGTGGGGGTGGCGGGCACCGGAGCCGGGAAGGGACAGGTCAGGCGGGGAAGGCAAGCGCGTGCCGCCTGCGCCGCTGGGGCTCGGTCTGGGTGAGCCACCCCGAGTCGAGAAGTGTGTGGACTGCGCGGCCCTCCTCCGGGCAGTCGGCCTAGGGTCTCGGCCCTTGAATCGCCCCCGAGCTTCACCTGGGTCCGCGCGGGCTGTGACAGGTGCGCCGACAAGCGCTGCGCCCTCTCCGCGGCCCGCCCCCTCCGGGCCTTCCCCGCCAGGGCTCGGGATGAACTGCGGGCCCCAGCTGAGCCGCTCCGGCTCCTGGCGCCTGTCGCTGCCGCCGTCGCCGCCCAAGAGCGGCCGCCGCCCCTGAGGGAAGGAGGGTGGGAAGCAGCAGCTGACCCTGGGAATGAGCCGGACGCGGCGTCCGTTGCTGGACTAGGGCGCAGACATGAACCTGCACCAGGTGCTGACTGGGGCTGTGAACCCTGGCGACCACTGTTTCTCCGTGGGCAGCGTCGGCGACCAGCGATTCACGGTGAGTTAGGGAGGCTCCCGCGTCGCCGGTGGCGGGTCCGCGCCCCTGAGTCAGCCGGGATCGGCCCAGAGTCACGGGGCCGAGGCCAAGAACGCCTGGTCGCCCGCCCTGGGGTCCTCAGGTCCCCCATGAAGTTCCCCGCCCCGGGACCGGGCGGACCTGGCTTCTGAGAGCGAAGGAGGTAGAAACATGTCCGTCATCGAGCACCGAGTCGGAAGTTAGAATGTTTTGTAGGATTTTTAAAGTTTCTAGTCTGACGTCTTTGGACTGGGATGGTTTATCAGAATCGTTTATCCAGAAATCATTATTATAATGTGTATGGGTACGTTTCGTTATCCTATTCTATAGGCTTAAATTGTCAAATGTAGAAATAGTTGGAATTGGTTTAATTTCTTTATACTAATTTAAGATCAAATATCTTCGTAATTTTAAAAAGTGGGTGTCTTAAAAGTTATTTGCTATCAGCATCTAGCACTGAGTAATATAGTGAGAACAGTGTTTTCATTTACTTTTCTTCTTATTCACTGAGGAATAACTTTGGAAAGAAAAAGGTATTTTTCACAAGTAATTCACTCCTGTCATCCTTTGAATTCTTAACAGTTTAGAAATCGTGGAAAACTTGTATTTTAGATTGCTCACATTAATTAACTAAAAATTGAATTACAGTTTTTCGATTAAACTTCTCTGGTGTGTAGTGGTAGTTCGAGGTTAAGATTTACTGAATGTGACTCGTTTTTCATTGGTCTTCGTCAGATGTTGGAAGGAAGAAGGCCCCAAACTTCTGGCTACTTAGCAGTGTAGTGTCATATTCTGATTTAACTATAGTTTTTATAATAATTTCAAACTGTAAGTAACTACTGTACATGGTACCCTTTATCTAAACATTTATAATACTGAGGATATTTGCTACAATTTATGTTATCTCTTAGTTATCATTAAAAGTAAAACTTAATTTTACATAAGCAAGCAAAAGAAAGTAAACAACCTAACAGATCCTCTAGGTTTTCTTCTGTTTTACTTGTGAATTATTTTGTGGTCTTTGTCAGTCAGAATAAATCTTAGATTAAATAATAGTGATTATTTAACATGGTATAGGAATTTCATATCTAAATTGTGCTTTTAGATCTGTGACAACTAAGAGACTCTCTCTTTAAGAGAGAGAGTCTACCTCCTCCTTGTAGAGATTCATACACACCTTAGCTGGAATTTGACACTAGCAATTTTGAGATTCTGGTGCTAAATGTTTATCTAGCCCGAATGCACAGGGAAAGAGTGAACTCTGAGGGTCTCAGTGAGCTATTATAGACTCCGTATAGCTGGACATTGCTCTCTGCTCTTGCTATTGAGATGGAAGAAATAAGCAGCATCCTAAGGGGGTTTTCCTAGTGGGAGGTTATAGGATGGTAACATCTCCTAAAGTTATATGAGTGCTTTCTCCAATGTAAATTCTAACAACTTTTTCTAAGAAGGCTTGGGAATCTATGCCATAGTGTGAACTTCAAAGTACATACAATATACTGCCTATTTATACACCTAGATGACCCCTCTAAGTGTATATAAAACCTTGGTGAATGCCTCCATGTTATTTTAAAGAAGAGGTAAGTTAATATACCAGAGACTATATGTGGTTATTTTACACCATCATGTAGCTTCTTCTGCGACCTTATTTTAAAATCTATTTCCACAGACCAGATTTTTTTTAAAGTTTTATTTACCTGTCTTAGAGAAAGAGAGCGCAAGAGAGTGAGCCTGAGAACACTGCCTGAGAGCACCTGTGGCTCTCTCATGCAGGGGGTGAGGGTTTGAGGGTCAAAAGCAGGATGAGGAGGAGGTGGTATTGAGGAGCGAGTGTTCAGTCTTTCCACCTTGAGATCACTACCCCGGAGCCAAAAGCAAGAGTTGGACCCTTAATTGGTTGCACTCCTCAGATGCCCTTCCATAGACCAGACTTTAACCAACTCCTACCAAGCCTACTGCTGATTTCTCCCAAATCTAAGGAAGGATTCAAGTAATAAAAAAAAATAGTTTTTTTCATTTGTTTAATATAAAGAGATTGTAGTTCTCTGTAATTTGGGTGGTAGTTTAAGGATTAACAATTATCTTTTTCCTTTGTACCCGCTCCATCTTTGACCCTTTAACATTATGTTGCTAGTTCTGTTACAGAGTTTCTTGTCTTCAGTTTCCTCTACACCATATACATCTTAAATTTATCTCTCTTGAAATTGCCTGTTTTTCATGTTAAAAAGCAGATCTATTTATGTTGACTCCTTGAATTGTTTTTAACTGCTTCTTATTTTGACTTTTTGATAGGAAGATAATAAACATTAATGAGAGTTACTATGTGCAGACCTAACAATCTAAATTTCAGTTTGCCTTGAGGGAGGGACATGAGATCTTCCTCTTGGAGGCCCCTTTGAAGAATGATTTTATTTCTCCTGGTACTCATGGCTTTTGTGGAGACTTCCTGTGTTTGTAATTCCTCCCTTCTCCTGTTTGCTGATAACTTACCTGTTCTTGTTTTGAAAGATTGTAAGAAATGAGATCCTGTTTCTCAAAGGAAGTCTGACAGGTTTTATTAATGCCAGCTGTCATGGATTCTAGATTTTAAAACATGTATACTTACTAATACAATTTGTCTAAGTATTAGCTAACACTTTACTGCTTAAACTGGCATGGAATCTTTAGACTTCTCTATTATATGAGAACTTCTAGGAGGCAGTGACCATGTCTCCCTTATGCTGTCAAGGCACTTTATTTGTACCAGTAACCAGTATTGCCTTGTGTCTCCCATGGTTTCATTATGACCACGTAGAACATTGATTAAGATATTGGTGGCTCCTACTAGTCGTTATTACTTGGATCTGATTTCCAGCCTCGTCCCTTATAGTTAGTTGTACATCTATGAGCAAGTCCTTTTAAATTCCTTTTTTCTCATCTGTAAAATGGGACCAGAGTGTTACCTTTATAGGGTTGTTACATGAAAAAGTGCTAAGTTCATTGTTTAGTATATGTAAAATCCTCAAATATGTCAATTATTATAAAATACTAATGCTTGGCACATAAATACTTGTTGAATTGATGAATAGTTCTTAAAGAAGCTTTGTTTAAAAGCTTTGTTTAAAATAGCTTTAATAATTTACATTTTAGTCCAAATAAAATACTTCTATTCAAGTTCTTTTAAAGTTTGTTCAGTCACTTGTGAGGCATTTTACCCTCAGTATTAGGTGAGCAACGATATTCCTGTGAATTAAGCAAAAATGCTTTTTTTTCTTTCTTTACCTGAATGTTTCCCTCAGTCTTTTTTCTTGTTAATTTCCTACTATTTTTAGAGTGAAAATATCTGAGCAAACTGGTACTGATCTGTTGACAACTTTTGTTGTTAGAGTAAAAAAATATTTTGTTTATGAAAGACAAGTAATAAGTTAAAAAGAGGCACAGTTACTTTGAATCTAGATTTTCTAGTATTTGTGCATACTCATGACATCATATGCTTTAACATACAATAGATTTTTTCTTTTCATATTTTGTAGTTAGTGTTGAAATTGTGTTTCAGATGAAATTGAAAAGGGAAGTAATTTACAAGACAGACTCTTAATATTTAGGACTTCCTGTCTCTAGTTGGGAATTTAAACATCTTTGCTATAGGGGAGAAAGCAAACATGTTAGACCTTCCAGGCTCCCTTTTGTATTAAGACAACCCAGTGTTCACAGCCAGGGGACCCCGATTAGAAGTCAAAAGATTAATGCAGCTATCTGGGTGTTGGTAGAGAAATAGAGGCTGAATTGGCATTCTTTTCCCTCTTTCTGTCATGGTAAGCATCCTTTAGTTTAGCTTTTTGTTTTGTTGTCTCTAGGAAAACCTTTATAGGTGGGAGGATAGAAAGGGTTTTTTTTTGTTTTTTTTTTTTTGCTGTTATCTGGTTTTTTGTTTTTTGTTTTGTTTTGTTTGTTTGTTTTTGGAGGGGGGCTTATGGGTCTTTGTAAGTGGAGAGAATACAGGAGGGGAAGTTTGATACTATTTACATCTGTAAAAACATTTTTATGGTTCTCATATGCCATTACAGGTACATCAGACTAATTTTTAAAAAACGGCTTATTTTAAAATACTGAGTTTTAAGTAGTATTAAGGTACCTTTAAGATTATTGAAGCAAAACTAAATTTTAACATTATGTGTTTAAAAATGAGAAAAATGTTAATTATAGTATTTTACAATTTAAGTCATTTAACCAGGAAGAAATCCCTTGTATGGTAGTTAAAACAGAACAGTGAAAACAAGAAATCCAAGTGTTTTATAGAAATCACCATACTTCCAAATTCAAATATCAGCTGTTAGAGTCTTGGATAATTTTTGAAATTTAGAAATTTGAGAAGATTTTCTATCATGATTTCTAGTAAAAAAAATCATGATTATATGCTTGATTGTCCATATATGAATTCAGTTCTGCACACCTTGTTTTGTCTCAAAATTAATAAACCTAATATTAAAAGTACCTAATAAAAGAATTTTCACTTGTTAATTTTCATTGATTAGTAATAGATTGTCCTGATTACAGATCTCTTGACAGAAGCAGCTAATTTATCAGTTATCAGTATATGCACATTAATTTTGAAGACCAAATAGCATGGCAGTTTATTTGATAAATCAGTGCTGTTCTTATTATTTTGATAATGTTATACAATATAGTCAGGACACCTTGAAGGGAGATTTTGAAAATTTATTTTAGAAAAATCTGTCAAACTAGTTTCAGATTTGGATTTAGAAATACTACGTATCATATTACTTCTTAGGTTTTTATTTAAACCAGGTTGATGGATTATTTAAAGAATAAAGTGGTACATACTTAGCCCACTTAAAAGCTGTTTTCCCTGTTTTTTTTGCGGGGAGAAGGTTCGTGTACTTCCATGCTTTTTACCTCATCATGTTGTATAAGCTACAGAGAGAATGAATTTTAATAGTCTTCTAGAACTATGCCTAAGAAGATGTGTCTAGGGAAGCCTGGGTGGCTCACTTGTTAAGCGTCTGCCTTCTCTCAGGTCATCATCCCGGAGTCCAGGGATCAAGTGCCCATCAGGCTACCCTGGTTGGTGGAAAGCCTGCTTCTCCCTCTCTCACTCCCTCTGCTTGTGTTCCCTCTCTAGCTGTATTTCTCTCTGTCAAATAAATAAATAAAATCTTTAAAAAAGACGAAGGAGGAGGAGGAGGAGGGTCTATTTTAAGTGATTTTTGAGGGATGCCAAATTGGATTATCTGTATAGATTTATGTCTTTCCCGCAGCTTTATTGAGATATAATTGACATATATCATTGTTTAGATTTAAGATGTACACTGTGATGGTTTGATACATGCATATGTTATGGAATGTTTGTCATAGTAAGGCTAGTTAACATACCTTTTACTTTGCATCTTTGCCATCCTGTTACGTGAGAACATTAAAGCTTTACTCTTAGAGCAGCTTTCATGTATATAATACAGTATTGTTAATTACGGTCACCATGCTGTACATTAGATTCCTGGAATTTATTTATCTTATAACTGAAAGTTTGTACTGTTTGACCCAAATCCCACATTTCCCCACCCCACAGCGCCTGGCAACCACCATTTTATTTTCTATTTCTATCAGTATAATGTTTTTAGGTTCTGTGCGTAAGTGGCATGCATACATAAATAGTGTATTTGTCTTTCTCTCTTTGATTTATTTCCTTTTTTTTTTTTAAAAGATTTTATTTATTTGACAGAAACACAGCCAGAGAGGGAACACAAGCAGGGGGAGTGAGAGAGGGAGAAACAGGCTTCCCACGGAGCAGGGAACCTGATGTGGGACTCGATCCCAGGTCTCCGGGATCATGACCTGAGCTGAAGGCAGTTGCTTAACCAACTGAGCCACCCAGGTGCCCCTGATTTATTTCCTTTAGCATTATGCTGTCAAGGTTGTCACAAATGTCAGGATTTTCTTCTTTTTTAATGGCTGAATACTGTTCCATTGTGTATATATACCCTATTTTCTTTATCCACCCATCTGTTCGTTGGACACATAGGTTGTTTCCATGTCCCAGCTGTTGTGAATAAACACTGCAGTGAATATGGGAGTACAGGTATTTCATTGAGATAGTCATTTTATCGTGTTTGGATATATACCCAGAAATTGGATTGCTGAATCACATGGTAGTTCTATTTTTAATTTTTTAATGAACCTTCCTACTGTTTTCCATAGCATCTGTAACAGTTTACATTCCCAGCAGGAATGCACAAGAATTTCATTTAGTCTATGTCTTTACCAACACATTGTCTCTTGTCTTTTTGATGATAGCCTTTGGGTGATACCTCACTATTGTTTTGATTTGTATTTCCCTAATGATTAATGATGAAGAACTTTTATTTATATATCTACTAGCCACTTGTATATCTCTTTTTGAAAAAATTTCTATTCAGAATAGTTCTTTACCTTTTTTAAAAAATGAGATTTTTTTTTTGTTATTGAGTTGCATGAGTTCCTTACATACTTTGGATATTAACTCCTTATCAGAGATGGTTTGCAAAATTTTCTCCCATTCTGTAGGTTGACTCTACATTTTGTTTTTTGCTTTGCAGAATCTTTTTAGTTTGATGTAGTCCTACATGTTTATTACTGCTTTTACTGTTTGTGTTTTTGGTGTCATATCAAAAAAGTCATTCTTAAGACCAGTATAAGGAGTTTTTTTCTCTGTTTTCTTCTAGGAGTTTTATGGTTCAGTCTTAAATTTAAGTCTGTGATCCATTTTGAGTTGATTTTTGTGCGTGATGTAAGATAAGGGTCCAGTTTTATTCTTTTTTCTTTTTTTTTTTTTAAAGATTTTATTTATTTATTTGACAGAGAAACACAGCTAGAGAGGGAACACAAGCAGAGGGACTGAAAGAGGGAGAAACAGGCCTCCTGCCGAAGCAGGAAGCCCAATGTGGGGCTCAATCCCAGGTCTCCAGGATCATGACCTGAGCCAAAGGCAGTCGCTCAACCAACTGAGCCACCCAGGCGCCCCTAGTTTTATTCTTTAGCATGTGAATGTGCAGTTTCTCAACACTGTTTATTGAAGAGACTATACTTTCCCTGTCATGTATTCTTGGTGCCTTTGTTGAAGATTAGTTGACTGACCATATGTCCACAGGTTTATATCTGAGCTCATGGTTCTCTTCCCTTTTTGTTCATGTGCCTGTCTTCATGCTAATACCATGCTGTTTTGATTATTATAGCTTTGTAATATAGTTTGAAACCAGGAAGTGTGGTTTAGTTCCTTTTTTAAAATTTTATTTATTTTTGTTATGTTCAATTAGCCGACATACAATACATCATTAGTTTTTCATGTAGTGTTCAACGATTCATTCATTGCATGTAACAACCAGTACTCATCACCACACATACCCTCCTTAATACCCATCACCCCATCACCTCATCTCCCTACCTGACCCTCCCTTCTGTAACCCTCAGTTTGTTTCCCTGAGTCCAGAGTGTTTCATGGTTTGTCTCCCTCTCCGATTTCTTCCCATTCAGTTTTCCCTCCCTTCCCTTGTGTCCTCTACGCTATTCCTTATGTTCCACATATGACTGTCAAGCTTAGTTCTTACTTAAGATTGCTTTGGCTATTTGGTCTCTCTTGTGGTTTCACATCAATATTTAGATTTTTTCCCCTGTGAAAAATGCTATTAGAATTTTGATAGGGATTGCACTGAATCTGTAGATTGCTTTGGATAGTGTGGACGTTTTAACAGTATTCTTCCAATCTAGGAACACAGGTGTTTTTTCCATTTATCTGTGTCTTCAATTTCTTTAATCAGTGTCTTATAGTTTTCAGTGTTTAAGATTTTTTACCTTTAAAAATTTATGTTAAGTATTTTACTTTTTGATTTAAGTTGTTTTCTTAATTTATTGAAAAATTCATTGTTAGCATATAGAAATGCAACTGATTTTTGTGTATTGATTCTGTATTCTATGACTTTGTTGAATTCATTTGTTCTGATTTCTTACTTTTTATTTTTTGGTAGAGTCTTTAGGGTTTTCAGTATATCTTGTTAAACAGAAAGTATATCTTGTATATCAGCATATCTTGTTAAACAGAAAGTTTTATGTGTTTCTTTCCAATTTGAATGCCTTTTACTTACTTTCTTTTTCATGCCTAATTGCTCTGGCCAGGACTTTTAGTACTGTGTTGAATAGAGGTAATGAGAGTGGGCATCCTTGCCTTTCTCTTGATCTTAGAGAAAAGCTTTCACCTTTTCACCATTGAATATGGTGTTCATATTGTGAGCTTCTCATATATTGCCTTTATTGAACTGTCTTGAATCCCAAGAATGAATCCTACTTGATTATAGTGTATAGTTTTTAATGTCCTTTTGAAATTGGTTTGCTAATATTTTGTTGCAGGTTTTTACATTTATGTCAGTCAGGGATATTGGCATGTAATCTTCTTTTCCTAAAGTGCCCTTGTCTAGATTTGTAACAACATAATGCTGGCCTTGCAGAATGAGTTAGAAAGTATTCCCTCTTCACTTTTTTGGAAAGGATTGGCATTAATTCTTCCTCAAATGTTTGGTAGAATTCGCTGCTGAAAACATCTGATCCTAGGCTTTTATTTGTTGGGAGGTTTTCATTACTGATTCAGTTGGTGTATTATGTTTTCTATTTTAATTTCTGAGAGAGAAAGTATTGATAGTGAGTGATAATACACAAAAACTAAAGCCCTTAAGGAAGGGGTTGGGAGGATGGTTTACCTTAATATTTTCTTTTCTTTCTTTTTTTTCTTAAGATTTTATTTATTTATTTGACAGAAAGAAACACAGCTAGAGAGGGAACATGAGCAGGGGGAGTGAGGGAGGGAGAAGCAGCCTTCTCGCCAAGTGGGGAAGCCCGATGCAGGGCTCGATCTCAGGACTCTGGGATCATGACCTGAGCCAAAGGCAGATGCTGAACGACTGAGCCATCCAGGTGCCCCAAACTTAATATTTTCTTAATAGTGCAAAGAATTCCTGACACCAGAGAATTTGAGAACCACTGCTTTATAGTGTTCCACTGTATGATTATACTACAGTTTATTTATATATTTCATTGTTGGTCAATATTTTGGATTGGTTCTACTTTGGGGTGTTTATGAATAGCTACGAATGTTCTTATTCATGTGTTTTAATGTGTATAGACACATTTCTTTGGAGGTATAAACTTAAAAGTAGAATTGCTGGTTTATTGGGTAGGCATGTCTTTAGCTTTCCAAAGTAGTTGTACCATCTTAATTGACATTCCTATTGGTGGTAATGGGAGTTCTGGTTGCTTTATAGTCTAAATGATATATTCTTATTTATGGGAATAAATTAGAGAAAAATTATTAAATTCATGCCAGTGTTTGTTTATAGGGCATTGAGTGATAACAGAGTAAGAACATGTCCTTTTCCACTAGTTATAACTTGGTTACAGTCTTTTTTTTTTTTTTTTTAAGATTTTATTTATTTATTTGACAGAGAGAGAGATCACAAATAGGCAGAGAGGCAGGCAGAGAACAACGGGGAAGCAGGCTCCCTGCTGAGCAGAGAGCCCAACATGGGACTCCATCCCAGGACCCTGAGATGATGACCTGAGCCGAAGGCAGAGGCTTAACCCTCTGAGCCACCCAGGCACCCATTTTCTTTTTTTTTTAAGATTTTATTTATTTGATAGAGAGAAACACAGCCAAAGAGGGAACACAAGCAGGAGTAAGAGAGGGAGAAGCAGGCTTCCCGCCAAGCAAGGAGCCCGATGCAGGGCTCGATCCCAGGTCTCTGGGATCATGACCTGAACCGAAGGCAGTCGCTCAACCAACTGAGCCACCCAGGCGCTCCATTTGGTTTCAGTCTTAATTGTGTCTACTACTGGCTCTGAAACTTGACCCAATTACTGAAGTCTGTCTTAAATTTCCTTAGTAGGAAAATGGGGTGATTATAGTAAGTACTACACACAATTTATTGTAGGGATTAAATGGGTTACCCATGAAAAGCAGTTAGTATTGGCCTTGTGTTATAGTGCCAAAGAGAAGAAAATACGAGTGGAAGACTATAGTGAGTGAAAAATAAAATAAAGCACAAAAAAGTGGTAACATTTTTTTGTTTTAACTTTTAGAAAACCATTCCTTAGGTTTTAGATGTTTTCATTACTACAGAGAAAATAGCTATTTAAAGATAATTTTATACCTAGAAAAAGTTATAAAATAAAAATTGTACAAGGAACACCTGTACTGTCATTACTTAAATTTGGCTGTTGCCAATTAGGTACTCTCGTTTTCTTTATCATTTGTGCTCCCTGGACTTGTGAGTGCCTATGTAATTTTTCTTTTCCTGAATGCTTTGAGGATGTTATATATGTTATAATTCTTCACCCTTAAACATTTTAGTCCAATTTCCTGATAAGAGGAATATTCTGTTACATAATCACAGTATGCTTATCTACTTCATAAATTTACATTGACAAACTTTTAGCTAATGTATTACCCATGTTCAGGTTCTGTTACTTGATATGACAATGTTTTCTATAATGTTTTTACCCCTTCCACTACAAGATTCAGACTATGGTATTGCATTTAGTTATCGTGTCTCTTTAGCATCATTTCTCTTTTTCTTTATTCATTTCAACAGTCGAATTTGAAGAATATAGTACTTCCTTCCACTTTTAAAAAACAAACCTTTTCCCAGTTCACATTTGTCTGATATTTCCTCCTGATTAGATAGAGTTTATGCTTTCTTGGCCAAAATTCTGCTTAGATGATGTTGTGTCCTCTAGGTATCCCAGTTGTAGGTATGTGATATCTATCATTAGTGATGTTAATTTTGATGACCATTAAAAGTGTTGCCCAATTTCTCCATTGTGTAAGAGATGTTTTTTCTCCTTGCAACTAATAAGCAGTATGTGAGATAGGCTTTTAAGACTGTGCAAATATCCTCATCCTCATCATCATTTTTCCCTAGGTTGACTGTCCTCTGGTGGTGATTTTTGCCTGTTTTTTGTTTTGTTTTGTTTTGTTTAAAGCATAAAGCACCTCCTTTCTAGTATAACAGGGTATTCTATGTCCCTATTATAGCTACCCTGTTCTAGTGCTGTACTAAGTCATTTATTCAGCGAGCCCTGGTTTCTTTTAGTAGAGAATGCTATTAGAGGCCCAGTTCAAGGTGCAAAGTGATCTCATTGCTACTGGAATGTCTGCTTCTTGGCCTTTTAATAATGTAGAACTAGCACATGCATACACATATACAAACATGTATTTACATGTGTACATGGAAGTATGTGTATTTTGGAAAACATTGTTTTATACCAGTATTTCCAATTCGAAAACAACCTTACTTGACTCTTGTGTCTTTCCCTTTTTATATCTTTGTTCCTTTTCCTTACACAGTGAGATCCTTGGTTCATTTACTCAGTTCTGTAATACATCTAAAATAGTTTCAGAGTTGCTTGTCCACACCACTGTAATTAAAAAACAATCTACAAAAAACATTCAGTATTTGTTTGTACTTCTCCCCATCCTGCCTGTGAGATAATAGAAAATATATCTATTGGTCTCTCTCTGTTCCTGGCATAGAATTCCTGACACTATTCAAATTCCTGAGTGATAAGACCATTAGGAGCATCACTTGTTAAAATATTTGGCCCTTTGTTGTTTTTTTTTTGGTTTGGTTTTTTTGTTTTTGTTTTTGTTTTTTTTTGTAACCTCTGTACCCAGCATGGCGCTTGAACTTACAACCTCGAGATCAAGAGGTGCATGCTCTGCTGACTAAGCCAGGCAGGTGTCCTCTAATATTTGGGTCTTAACCCTCCTACCACAGCTCCTGAAACCCTTGTAGTTTATAAGGGTAATAGGAGCATCTTTTGTTCTAATGAGGCAAATCTGGGTAGGCCTCTAGATGGCTCCTGGGATGGTCACCAGACAGATCAAGCCAAGGTCAGAAACTTGTTGAGCCCCACCTCCCATTCTCCAGAGGCTAGAAAGGCATTGGACATGGAGTTAATAGTTGATCATGGCTGTGTGAGGAAGCTTCCATGAAATCCCAACAGTATGGTGCTCTTAGAAGCTCCAGAGTTGTTGAACATATCTGTGTACCAGGAGTGTGATGCACCTCAGCTGTGTGAGGACAGAAGCTCCTGTGCTTGGGACCCTCCCAAATCCCTCCCTATATGTCTCTTTATCTGGTTGTTCTTCTCTATTCTTTATCAGATCTTTTAATAAACTGGAAAGTGTAAGTGTTTACGTGAGTTTTGCAAGCTATTTTAGCTAAAAAATCAAATCCAAGGGAGAGGAGGTCATGGTAACCTTTGATTTTTGTAGTCACGTTGAGCAGAAGTTATGGATAATCTAGGGTCCCACTACTTGAGATTAGCATCTGAAGTGTAGGACAGTCTCAGTTAAGACTGAGTCCTTGGGGGCGCCTGGGTGGCTCAGTTGGTTAAGCGACTGCCTTCGGCTCAGGTCATGATCCCGGAGACCCGGGATTGAGTCCCACATCGGGCTCCCTGCTCAGCAGGAAGCCTGCTTCTCCCTCTCTCACCCCCCCTGCTTGTGTTCTCTCTGGCTGTGTTTCTCTCTGTCAAATAAATAAAATATTAAAAAAAAAAAAATACTGAGTCCTTATCCTGTGGGATCTGACACTATCTTCAGGTACATAGTGTCCGCATTGAATTAAATTGCCAGATACCTAGTTGGTATCTGAATTGTTTGGTGTGGTTTAAAGACACCACATCTGTTGTCAAAAGTACTGTTAATGTGGTAATAGTGTCAGAGTAAAGGAGAAATGGAGGATGCGGACTAGTTTTTTCCTTTTCATTGCCCAAGACTGAAAATATGGGGTCAGATTCAGTGGTAGCTCCTTAGGCTCTTCTTTCTTTCGGTGTGGATATGTGTTCATTTGAAATGTACTTAGTTCCTTTGTTTCACTATACCGTCTCCCACTCTAACTGATTTGTCTTTGAATATGCATTATATTAATATGTTTTCAAAAGCCATTTTTCCTGTATCTCTTCCACTTCATCCTCCCCACCTTTGTAGGTAATCAAATTTAGTGTTTCCTAGTTTTGTCCATCCTATGTTTTTAATTGTAACAAACAGATTTATGTATATCTTGTCACTCTTCTTGTCCCTTACCCCCCAAAAATGACATATATGTCTTTTGTACTTTGTTTTTTTTTCACTTAATAATATCCCATAGAAATCACTCCATGTCAGTCATAGATGGCTTCTTTCTTATTTTTATAACTGTATGATACTCCATTGTGGGTATGTACTATAGTTTATTCAGCTAATCCCCTATATATGGCAGGCTTTTTAGGAGATACATTTACAAATTCTTGAAAATAATTAAGAAATGGAATGTAATGCAAATATGGTTGAGTCTTTAGTGCACCCTATGTTTAATTATACCACCAAAAAAACTGAAAATTTAAGCTCTTTAGTCAAGAATACTAGAAGATCTTTATTCTAACCCCTGGTGTAATAGCTCGTGAAGTGTAGACTACAGTTGGTTATCTCCCCTTTTTTTTTTTCCATGTGGTAGCTTATTGTCATCCATTAGTTAAATCTCTAAGAGAAGAAAGTGAGGACTTAAAGAGATATTCCAGATAAGATAGTCCTTTTCAATTGATTTGCAGTTTCCAAAACTAGAGGGAGAAAGCTTTGTATGTTTTAGTACTGTCACTAAGGGAAAGTCAAATGACAGGCTGTATTAATATAATACAGCTGCAGCAACAGAACAGGGTAGTTCAGAACAGGGTAGTTCAGAACAGGGCTAATCTGAATGATGGACGGTTAATTGTGTACGTAGTTGGTATCTTCCTCTCTGTACAACTAAGTGTTTATTTCTGGGCTAACTATGCATTTCTCAACTCTGCAGATGTTTAGCACTTGTATTAAACAGTAATTTTCTGAGGAATTTAGGATTAATATAAACTTAATTCAGGAAAATTTAGGTTGTAATTGGTAAAAATAGTTGCTGTACAATACCTGAAAGTAGGCAGACAATTTTAGGTATGGCATATATTCCAGTTAATGGAACTAAAATTTTTTGTTTAATGAGTAGGAAATCTAAATTGTTAACACTTATAATTTGACACAATGTTTTGGGATACAGTGACTATTGGTATTTTATCAAAATTTAATATTAAGGGGAAAAATCAGTTTCTAGAGTATTAAGATATTTTAAGTATTACAAATGAAAATTTTTCTTAAATTAGTTTTTGGAATTTATTCTTGCTAATAGTCTTGTGACAAGCCTTGTGATCCTACCATGGGTATTTATATAGGTGAGCAGACCATCATGAGATTTTTGTTTGTTTGTTTACTGAGCCAATTTTTTCCACTATATGACACCAGTAGAACCAGACTTGATTGCCCCCAGTTCCTTTTAGGAAAATTCGAGGCAAGGATACTTAACTAGGGAAGTTCATGGTGTCATACAAATAGCACCTTAGATCAAGAATCGAAAGAGATCGAGATTCTGAAGCCCACTCTGCCACTGAATGTGTTCCCTCTAAGAAGTTATATCAGCCTATTTGGGCCTCATTTTCTTGTCTGTAATGTGAGTACATTTATTTGTATGTTCTCTCAAACACCTTTCCAAATATTTTTTGCTGGCACATACAGAAACATTTTGACTTCGGTAAAAATTAAGATCATGAAGTATAAATTATTATTTTCTACGTTAAGTAAGTTATATGTGCAGGTGCAAAAATGAAGGTAAATAATTACTAATCCTTTAAGAACTTCTTTTTTGGATGGGAAAAAGTTTGTGATAAATGTTTTGTTGTTAGTGTTATACTTCATGGTGGCTTATATAAGTAAATTCCAGGAAGACAGCCATGAAGAAATGCCTGTGATCTAAGAAGTTAGAGAAAAGGATACAAAAAGAATTCTGGTTGGAAGAGTTCTGCTAATTGTAAAGTTTAATAAGAGCTGTAAAATGCTTGCTAGCAAGCCTTGAACTATAGCTTTTTATTTGTTTGGTATGGTGGCTTTTTGAAGTTAAATACTTCATTTATTCCATGGGTATTTATAAAGAAGCCCTTTCATTTAGAATTGGAGGTGAGAGCAGAGAGCAAGATACACTTGAACGCTATCATTTTGTTTTGTAACTTAATTTGTATTAATGAAAGTGGATAATAGGCATAATATTTACCAATCATGTTACCTACTATGATGAAAAATAAATAGTAATGTGCTGTAAAGTAATGTGAGAGTGAGAGGAAGGGAGTGTGTGTGTGTGTGTGTGTGTGTGTGTGCATGTGCGCGCGTGCACCTGTGCGGTTGGGAACTAAGACCTGAATGTTGAAAAAAAGCTATCTAGACAAAGAACAGGCAGAAGAGAGGTAGATAAAACACAGTAAGGTGGAAGAAGATTGATAGGCCCCAGGACAAGGAAAGGCCGTGTAGAGACAGGGCCAATGGAGGGACGGAAAGAGTAGCTTGAGATGAGTTTAGAGAATTAGGACAATAATGGCATTGAACCATGGTAGGGAATTGATTTTATTCCAAGTGCAATGTTTAAGTGGGGCAAATTCTTGTTTTAATAAACATTTTTTAAAAATTTATTTATTTATTTATTTATTTATTTATTTATTTATTTATTTATTTATAACAGACTGAGAGTGAGAGAGATCATGTAAGGGAGGACAAAGCAGACTCGCCACTGAGCAGGGAGCGTGGTGTGGGGCTTGATTCCAGGACCCTGAAATCATGACCTGAGCTGAAGACAGCCTTTTAACTGTCTGAGCACCCAGGCACCCCTTTAATAAACATTTTTAAAGTGATTCTTTTCAGGGTGCCTGTCTGTCTCAATTGGTAGAGTATACAACTCTTGATCTTGGGGTCGTGAATTTGAGCCTCACATCATATATGGAATCTACTTAAAAAAAAAAAAAGCTTGGCTGTGTGTGGAAAGGACTTAAAGGGAAGCAAGAATGGAAGCAGACTATTAATAGTAGTGGAGGAGGGAGATGGTGGTAGCTTAAACAAGAGCAGTAGCATTCAGTGGAGGTGGAAGAAAGGAGTATTTTGTAGATAGGACTGACTGAATTTGCCGATGGGACTGAGTATGTACAGGAAATTTCTCAAATGATAGAGATTTTAAAAAAAATTTAAAATTGCTCTGGTAAAACACAATATTTAGTGAAAACAGTATTTAATGCCAGTATTCTACATATAAATACTTTCTTGTCAAGTTTATCCTTTTTATTTTATTTCTCTCCCCCTCCCCTTTTTTAGGCTTATGCATCTGGATGTGACATTGTTATACTGGGAAGTGATTTTGAAAGATTACAAATAATCCCAGGAGCTAAACATGGAAATATTCAAGTAGGATGTGTAGACTGCTCAATGCAACAAGGCAAGGTTTGTAATCTTGTAATGTGAGATTTCTTTTGAATATGGTTTTTGTCGGGATAATCTCCAAAGTATGTATTTTCTGTTGAATTTGAAGTTTGCATTGTTTCAAGGACAATGTACCTACGGATTTCTTTGGCTCTCTAAGATGCAGCATAGAAAACAAAATCTTAGCTCTCTCAGATATGTCTGATTCATAGGAATTCTGTTCTGACGTAATTTCAAATTACAGCATAATGTTTTTCTGTGAGTTGATAAAGAAGTATTACCCATAAAACAGGTCTAAAGCTTACTTATTTAAAAATGGATTGAAGGATGGGCGCCTGGGTGGCTCAGTTGGTTGAGCGACTGCCTTTGGCTCAGGTCATGATCCTGGAGACCGGGGATCGAGTCCCACATGGGACTCCCTGCTCGGCAGGAAGCCTGCTTCTCCCTCTCTCACTCCTGCTGCTTGTGTTCCCTCTCTGGCTGTGTTTCTCTCTGTCAAATAAATAAGTAAAATCTTTAAAAAAAATTAAAAAAAATTGAAGGAAAGGAATAACAGTAAACCTTCAATCTATTTACAAATAAACTGCTAAAGAGAAATCATTTGTTAGAGTCATTCTTTCTCTGTACAGGTATCTCCTTATAATTTCTGGATAAATTTTGTACTAAAATGGAGATCAGCTCTTCTAAAGTGCATAGTTTTGGGGCGCCTGGGTGGCTCAGTTGGTTAAGCGACTGCCTTCAGCTCAGGTGATGATCCTGGAGGCCTGGGATCAAGCCCCGCATCGGGCTCCCTGCTCGGCAGGAAGCCTGCTTCTCCCACTCTCACTCCCCCTGCTTGTGTTCCCTTTTTCACTGTGTTTCTGTCAAATGAATAAATAAAATCTTTAAAAAAAAAATAAAGTGCATAGTTTTTTATTAATTTATTCCCAGTCTATAAGAAAAATGAAAAATTTTGTTTGGACTTCTCTTTGCATGTGAAAAATAACAAGTAACCTTGAAAGTAGAAAAGCAATAACAAAAGAAACAGGTTATGCTTATGTATTAGGTGAAGTACAGTTCTATATAGTAGCAGAATTGGTAGAGTCATAGCTAGTAGGCAGCATAATATATAGCTAAACATACCACCATGAAGGCACAGGTGGACAGGCCTAGGTATGCTTGTAGCTAGGTTGAAGTGGACTTTGCAAATTTACTTAATTTTTTGCTAGATGTTTAAATAAATTATTGGACTGTATGATTCCACTAGAACATTTTGTGTGAGGAATCAAAGGGACCCAATCTTTTTAAAATTTTAATCTAATCGTTTCTAATGAACCTGCCAGTCTGAAAAGTTACCTTTCAGTACCTAGTTTAGAGGTACTTATGATAGAATGAATTTCGGCTCTTACAATCTTTACCTGTTTTGGACTACTGTGTTATTCCTGTGTCCCTTCCCTTTACAGCTGAAAGCGTCTCTCATCTATCTTTTTGCTATTTATACTCTTCATTCTTACTGTATAACAAAAATGATCTTTATTATGTAATGTTGAAAATCCTTGAGACTTCCTCTGCTTCTCTTCATGTTTGTTTATCTCCAGCTCTCTAGTTCTGTAATTTTCCTTATTGTATTAAAAATTGCTTGTAACATCTAGACTCACATAGGCCTGGCTGTGTTGGAAATCCCATTTAATAACTTCCTATAATATGAGTTATCTTTTCATGATAACCTAGATTACATGACAGTCCAGATTAAAATAAACAGGTCATTTGGTTTTATAGTCATTTTTTTTTTCTTTTAAAGATTCTGTTTGAGAGAGAGCACAAGCAGGGGCGAGTGGCAGAAGGAGAGGGAGAAGCAGGCTCCCCGCTGAGCAGGGAGTGGGTCACCCATGGTGGGGCTCTATACCAGAACCCTGGGATTGTGGCCTAATCCAAAAGCAGATACTTAACCGATTGAGTCACCCAGGCATCTCCTAAAGTCATTTTCATAAAGGGAAGATTTCCTTTGTGTCACAGATATTCGTACAAATAAATGACTTCTAACTGTATCAGGAAGAAAATTTACAGGTTATGATACTTTAGGTAGTGCTGCTTGATACCGTAGACATCCAGTATTTTAGCATTACTATTTTTTTTCTCTATAGGACTACAAGATTAATTTTCATGAGAAAATTCATCTACATTTATCTTATTTATTTGCTTAAAAACATTCTTTGCTTCCCATTACCTTGGGAAAGTTCAGATTGTCCACCTGGACATGAGGCCCTGTACAACCTGCCATAGATCTCCCTTTTTGGACATACGTACCTCACTCTGTTAGAAGGGACACTCTGTTCCATCTTGGCTGGTTGTCACCTCCAGGCATACTTTGCCTCTTCTGATCTTTGCATTTGTGTTCATACTTGTGTTATGCCCTTTTTCTATAATTTAATGTTCACTGCCGTTTGAAGTCCTATCCTCTCTTAAAAGCCAAAACTCAATATTGCGTCCCGGACCAACTAAGTGCAGATGATTTATATATCCTGTGAACTTCTTAGAACACTTAAAAATAGCCATTGAGTTTTTTCTGTTATATATTACATCTTTGTTGCTTACCCCTTTCTTTTCAAGATGATATTCTCTTTATCTCTCATTTATTTTTGTATCTGTCAGTCCTTATTTCTGATATTTCATTGTTCTTCATTGTGGCTCACCCAGGCTATAATAGTAGCCACCTTATAAAACAGAGCCATTGATTGAAAGAGTAAATTTTAAAGATACTCAGACAAAATGGAGTATTAAAAAAATACATTTCTTAGAGTATTCACAAAGGAATAGATCTATTTTATTTTTAAAAAGCTAGATACACACTGACAGAATTGTGAACTTTGAAGACAGATAACCTAGAAATAGATTAAATCTGATCTCATTTCCACTTGACAAGGAATATATCAAAACATTTTTTTTCTGTGAGGAAGAAAATTAATATTTACCATGTATTTTACAGGTGATTTTATACTAGATACTTGACAGATGTTGTTTTAATCCCCAATTAATTCTATTAGAAAGATAGTATTATGCATAATCTAAATGTAGATAGAGACACTAAGGTACAGAGAGATTAATTTGCTGGTTATGCAGTAAGTGACTGCACTGGAATTCTGACTCATGTATGGTGGTCTCTTAAAACTGATATTCTCAAGTATAGATAAATGAAATTGTGTGTGGAAGGTTTATTTTAATTTGTACTATGACTTTCTTTTGCTCTTGATTCATAAGTAAGTTAACATATCCATAAGTTTTCTTTCTTTTTTCTTTTTAAAAGATTGCAGCATCCTATGGAAATGTTATCTCTGTTTTTGAACCAGCTAACCTACCGAAGCAAAAGAAAAATTTGGTCAGTAATTTATCATTTTTCTTCTAGGAATTGAAATCTCTTGAGTAGTAAAAGACACTGTTTTTAAGAGTACAAAATTAGAGTGATCATCAGATAAATTGTATAAATTATACCATAATTAAAAGATAGATGTTAAATGCTACTTCCATATTTAAAATGTTTTAAACCTTAGATTGAAATAGAAGTAAATCAAATTGTGTTGATGAATTATATGTATTTGTTTTCTTCTGACATTTTTGTTTTATAGTAAGTATTTGAAGAGTCAACAATCTTAAGTTTGGTAGTTTATTGCTAATGGTAAACACCATTATGTGGTGAAAGGTGGCACTTTGTTTTCGGTTTTTATTATCTACTTTTATATAGTTGTTCTGGCTTTTCTTAAGTATTTTGTTCTTAAAGTTACTTTTTTTTTCCCTTGTATCAAGTAATATAACTGTTAACAGGTCAATAAGTGTTTTTTCTTTATGAAGAAAGTATGTTCATAAATAGTTCTGAAAGCTGGTGAAAACAGTAGTTTATAAATACTAGATTTCTTGGGTGCTTTAATGCTCTAAATATTATAGAACAGATTATTTTCCCCAATCTTACTGAAGATTAAACTGGTGATTTAAACCATATGAAAGAGGATCAGCAGAGTATGGTCTTAACATTATCATAGGAGCCATAAGACTGCTTTCTTTCTTTATCTGCTGCTTTCTGCCATTTGATGCTAAGCCAGTCAGTCTTCTAAGGCTCTTTTCTCAATTCTGAAATTGGTTAATAGCTTTTCATTCTTCATGGGCCTCTTGGAACAATGACATGGTGTCAAAAACTGTGCAGAAGTATGTTAACTATAAATAATTATGTTTTAATATATGCATACTTATATATTTTAATATTTTACGTTTCATTTTCACTTAGCTCATTAGTATCTTACAAATTCTCTTTTAGTATGACAGCTGTTACTTCTTTTTTATAAATAAGACTGCAGATACCCAAAGAAAATTAGTCGGTTGACCACTGAAATAGCTGCTGAGCCACAGTACTAGTAAAACCAGCTGTATTGATTGCTAAGTGTGAGCATTCTTTTCCCTACCTTGTGTAAATGAAAAAATATTTTCTCTAGGTTAACTGATACTTATTTTAAAATTTCATGGAAAGAGAGTCCACAGTCCCCTGATTTTTATTTGTGTTGTGTATTATTTAATGAATCCATTATTAGAGGCCCTGATAACCCATGAATTAGTAATTGATAACAAAAATAAGTGATTGCGCAGCTCAGAATGATATATTTCAAATAGTACTCCACTATAAATATTTATTGAATGAGGTAACTGACTTTTTTGTTAAAATGCCTTTATTACAAAGGGCAGAATCAAGAATTTTAGTTTTTGCCCATTTTCTCATGTACTAAATAAAATTATTTAATGCTAAAAAGTCACTGAGAAAAGGCTGCTTTATTGGTAGGCAGCACTGACTTTGCAGAATGGGTTTAAAAAAAAAGCTTGATGAATAAGGAAAACTGGATCAAATGGTAAAATGGGATTGGAAGGTCACAGAATCTGTAATTCCTGGGTTAGAGTCTCAGAGAATCTCAAGGTTCTCATAAAAAAAGATACTATTTCCTTTCCTGTGTACATACTAGAAAATTCTTGTAAGGTGGTGATTCTTCATGAGAGGAACACTTCAGAATCACTAGTTGGACCATTGTGTCCAGAACCTGCCCTGGGGATCCCTATATCTGTAAGTGTGGGGTTGTGCCTCGGCACTCTCTGTCTAGCTCTAGAGAGGGTTCTGATGTGCACTATGACTAAGAGCCTTCCCTGCAAGGCAGTATTTCATAAAAGCATATCCTGCAAACTGCCTGTATCAGAATCACCTGGGTGTTCATCTAAAGTACAGTTCTTCATTCTCGTGTTTTTGAGCCTGAACTTTTGGAGATATATTTCAGAAATCTGAATTTTAATAAACCTCAGGTTATTGTAATAAGTATGAGAACCACTGCATTAAAAGATTGTTTATGGGTCTCAGTCTTTTAGAGGTTAGTGAAATCAACTTAGGCCACAGTCTGAATTTTAAAAGAAAAGGAAGTAAAGTGGAAAATGTTAGAGGGCATCACATGTAGTAAAGATAAACTTAGATTGCATTTATGTGTGTGTGTGTGTGTTGAGTCCTATTGCAACATATTTCTTACTGGCTTACAGGTAAAAAAAAAAAATTGAAAAAAATGTTGCCTTAATGAGTGAAAAAAATCTCAAATTATAGAATGGATGTGTTACATCTCATAATCTGAGTTTTCACATATAGTTTTTGATCTCAGGTGAGGATGAAACATTAAAAGAGAAGGAAGCCTCAGCACAGACATACTTAAACATTTGTAACTATAATAATATAAGGTAGTCGTAATTTTAAAAATCTAAGGTTAACAAGAACGTTATCCACATTGGCATATACTTGCTGGTTGTTTATGCTGAAGACAGACTTTTGGACCTCCAGGAATGGCTATTCATTCTCCCACTAATCTCTTCCAACACATATTTCATATTATCCCCATCTGAATTGAACATTTGCTCCCCATTAAAATGACTGTATGGTCCAGTTGTACCTCAAAAAAGTGGCTTCATGTATTACTAAGAATAATAAGCATGAAAACATATATTTGATAGAGAAAAACTGCCAATAATAATTGGCTAAATGAGTTTTTTAATTTTAATTTTAGGAATTATATAGTCAGTGGCAGAAAAGTGGCCAATTTTTTCTGGAATCAATAGCACACAACATAACTTGGGATCCTGCAGGTAAGAAATGGATTAACTGAAATGGAATATCGCTTGCCTAGGCTGTTTCTTTTATTACTTTCCTGTATTTCAGTTCTGCTTTGTGTGAGATTGTGAGATGGAAAAAATAACTAAGACATTATGTTCTTTTAAAGCTTTACGGAGTTAAAGACAGATACTCAGTATAATACCTGTTGTTTTGGGAAAGAGACTTTAATACTCTCTGGAGAATCAAAATTTCATTGAAGAGCTTTTTGTCCTGCTATTAGGTAGATTTTAACATTGAGCGTGGGGATGGATGTGAGGAGAGAAAAATAAGTGAATTCTCAGAGGAGAAAATATGTGTATATATCACTTAAGTATTTCTGCACTAAAAAAAATCAGTCATTTTTACCAATCTACTGCAGTGAGCAAAGGCACAGAGAAAGAAGGTGTAAGATACATTCTCTTAATGCTTAGGACTTCAGTAGAGCTGGAGTGAGTCTGGTAATAAGGAAATAAGACTACAGCATATTATGGAACGCCTTTAAAGTTATGCTGAGGTATTTGAATTTAATTTTTTTGACTATCCAGCAAAATATTATAGGTTTTGAAAGTGGCTTATGACAAGCTAATTTATAGTTTTGTGCAATTTTTCTGGCATGTATATTGAAAGGAACAAGAGGATAAATATTTATAATTATTTATAATAACCTTTGCACAATGTGCATTCACAGTAGTCTGAATGAGAAATAAGAATTTATTTCAGGACCTTTAATTTAGTAGGTGCTTCATTAATGTTAAATGACTAATGAAAGGAGTTCATAGATATGAAATGCATTTGGGCAGTACAACTGACATTATTTGACAGTTAGGTTTTAGAGTATTTTGAGAATATTTGTGATCATAAAAGGAAGAGTGATATGTAGGAATTATACATAGTGGAACATGAGTTTTGTTTGGATGTATGGAATTTGACATGTTTGCATATCATATAGCAATACCCAAAATATAGAAATATCTAGACTATAAATGTTATCTTTGAAACATAGAAGCCATAAGATTAGATAAGATAGCTTGCATCTTTATATAGTAGATGAAATGGCTGAGAAAAATGTTTATTTAGAAAACAAAGTTCAGAAACCTTGGAAATTATTTTAGAAGATATAAGATTATTTTTGAGATACTTTTTTAAAAAATCATTTAAATTTTAAAACCATTTAAAATGGTTTTTCTTATGTAAGGATGTAGGATTGATGCTTTCTAGCTGGTAACCTACATGTATATTTTATGCATACAGCATAAACAGGTCAGACCCAGGTTCAAATTTGGCATTTAGTTTAGTGCAGCAGTTATGTTTAACTTTACTATAGATAAATTTATGTCCCAGTTAATTCCTGTTTCTCCAGTGATTATTAATAGTGTTACCTTCTGTTCTCAGAAAAGTTCCTATTTGGTTGATACATTATATGGTTATTATTCTATTTTAGTACAACATTCTGTTGTAGTTATTTGTTTACATGGTTTAAATTTTTGATTGGACAAGGGCTGAGATTCTGTTTTATTCAGTATTTTCTTTATCTTTGGGGAGCCATTAGGTTTTCAATAAATGTTGACATATTTGACTTTAAGTTTTGTGATCATGAAGAAATTACTTAACAGATCAAGAATGGTTAACTCACTTGTAAATTAAGGTAATATGTATTTCATAAGCTAGGTTTTTAATGATCAGCTTTGACAGTATATTTGAAAGTACTTGGTAAATGATAAGAGCCCTATGATATAGTGTTAACAAGTAAACTAGCTACTTGAACTGTCATATTTATAACTGTAATAAAAACATTTCACATTAGAATTAAGTGATTTTTTTTTTTTAGTAATAATAGTTGCTGGGAAATTTTGTACTGATAAACGGTTGGTTTATCGGTAATAATGTTTTAGAGGATAGTTTTAATGTTAAATCCCTCTGTCATCATTACAGAGTTGTATCAAAAGATAACTACTTATTTTCCTATCTAGTTGTGACTTGACAGCAGCTTATGACCATTATCTCTTTATGGTGATTAAGATAAAATTCACATAAAGGTTTATTATTTTTCTTCTTATGATCAAAAAGTTTAAAATATAGTGGTTTGGTTAGGAAATGGGTTATTATTGCAATAAATATTTGGAAGCAACTAGTATATTATTTTTGCAAGTGAACTTTATTTATAAATAGATTTTAAATATTTTAAGTGAAGTATTAATATTTTGGTTTTGATCGATACTTAACTATATGCCAGGTATTAGGATATAAAGAAGTTTTTTCAGATGATGATACTAAAATTGGCTGTAGTACCTTTGTGTTTTCTCCTGATCCACTATTGCATCTGGCTTAAATCATAAGATTTTTTTCTTTAAGGTTTTTTGTGCTTTGTTTCCCTACTTTACTGTTCATCTCTCTGCCCTTTGTGTGCATGTCAATATGCTGTACGACACCTTAGTTGTTTTTGTGTCACATCATAACTGGGATTAATTATACTAATTTCTTAACCCTTCATGGTATACCTTAATTTCAGCTTCACTTTATGTTAAAGAAAATTTGTATGTTAAAGAAAACCGCTTCACTTTATGTCAAAGAAAACTGAACTCATAAATATAGATGTGAGATTGGTGGTTGCCAGAGGCAGGAATGGGGGGCATGGATGAAATACGTGATGCAGGAGGTCAAAAGGGACAAAATTCCAGTTATAAAATAAATAAGTCCTAGGGTTGTCATGTACGGCATGGTGACCATGGTTAAGAATACTGAATTGCGGGGCACCTGGGTGGCTCAGTTGGTTAAGTGACTGCCTTCGGCTCAGGTCATGATCCTGGAGACCCGGGATCGAGTCCCACATCAGGCTCCCTGCTCGGCGGGGAGGCCTGCTTCTCCCTCTCTCACTCCCCCTGCTTGTGTTCCCTCTCTGGCTGTGTTTCTCTCTGTCAAATAAATAAAATCTTTAAAAAAAAAAAAAAAAGAATACTGAATTGTATAATTGAAAGTTGCTAAGAGAGGAGATTTTGTAAGTTTTTGCATCACAAGAAAAAAATTGTAACCAATGTGTGGTGATGGATATTAACTAGATTTTACTATGCTGACCGTTTTGCAGTATGTGCAAAATTAGATCATTACTTTGTATACCTGAAAGAAATAAGTTGTTATATGTAAGTTATATCTCAATTAAAAAAAATAAAACTTGTGTCTCTTGTTATACTAAACAGTGAAATAATAACCAAATGTAAATGGAAAGTCTCATTGGTACTTTCTAGGCTGTTTTTATCTGTTCATGAGATTTTTCTATCTAGTTGCTACTATTTATTGAGCTTCTGCTAAGTGCGTATATCCTGTGATAGATGGGTTATACATATTATAGCTAATCATTACGAGAAGAAAAATGAGGCTCATAATTATTCCCACTAGATCAAATTCACATGACTAATTAAGTAACTTATTTGGGATTTAGACACAGGAATTTTTGATCTACAGCCGTGTTTTGTCACAGACTCACTTTCCTTTTGAAATAAATTGATCTTTCCCAAGAGACACAAATCCACAGTCCTTAATTGCCAAAGTGAGTGCCTTACTTATTTTGAACTTTTTGACCACAGTTGTGTTTCTTCCTCTTTTTTGTTTCGATGACAACACAGCCTTCTCCTCAATTACCCAAATCATAAGTTGGAATCTGTCCGTGAAACCTCTTATATTTCCCATTTTTTAGTTGATGTCAACCCTTGAAAATTCTGCTTTTGAAATGGCTTTCAAATCCTTAATATTTTCATATTTGATTCACATCCTCTTTTCCTTTGTATATATTGTAGTCAGTTAACCATATTTTCTTACATTTTTGTTTTCCCTAATCTCATCTATCTCTAGTCTTAATTTTTAAAAAGAATCTTTACCTTTCTTTGTATACTGGAGCCTTTGAAAGCATGGTGAAAATTATGGATTACCTCTGTGGAAAAATGTATGTGATATACAGATAACTTTTGCATATTATCTCAGCAGAGGGAGATTTACAGGCCTCATCAAGTCCATCTGTTGATATCCTCCCCCCATTTCAGACCTGTTGTTCTAAAATACACATCCCCTATGTAACCCTCACACTCTTAGAGCTCCCAGCTATCTATAACAAGGTCCAAATTCCTTATAAACTTTGAAAGTGCTTTACAATCTGACCCCAGAAACTTTCCCAACCTTATGTATTTTTCCAAGTTTACTGTGCACCTTATGTCTTAACTGTAAACCAGATTATGAATCATTCTTGGGAATATATTTGAACTTGTACAGCTACATGGTCTCTCTTTACAGTTTGTCTCCACCAGAATGTGAAGTTGTCATGAAAAAGGACAGCACTCCTTATGTCGTTGTATCCCTCCCAGTGGCTAGTGCAGTGCCTAGTACAAAGAAGGTGCTCATTAGGTATTTGTTAAATTGCAGATTATATAACCTAGTCCCTTTTTTCCCCAAGCTACTTCAACAAAACTAAAATACAGCTTCCTTCCCTCTCCCCCAAAACTTTGTTATTTAATTTTTCTTTGAAGTTGTGTTATTTTTATATTATTATGTGAAACTCTTGACCATGCGACCTAACTCACTAATTACATACCTAAATAAGTGGTAAATTATATATATAAATTTTTTTTTTTAGGCAATCGTCTTTTAACTGGTTCTAGCTGTTTGCAACTGTGGTCCAATGCTAACTTGGAGAAACCATCTGAAGATGAAAATTCAGATAAAACAGATCTTAATTTGGGAGACTGGAGATGCATTTGGCATTGCAAGTAAGCAATTAATTAGGGGATTAAAGTGATAAACCTGTTCATGTGGGTTTTATTATAAATGCCTTTTAGTTTGCATAAAGCTACACTAACATAGAAGTATTGATTTTTTATTCTGTGATTGGTCCTTTCTTATATACAAGGAATGCACTATTTCCCATGTTATACAGATCCAGTTTTGTTTTGTTTTTTTTTAAAGATTTTATTTATTTATTTGACAGAGAGAAACACAGCCAGAGAGGGAAAACAAGCAGAGGGACTGAAAGAGGGAGAAGCAGGCTTCCCGTGTAGCAGGAAGCCCGATGTGGGGCTCGATCCTGGGTCTCCGGGATCATGACCTGAGCCGAAAGCAGTTGCTCAACTAACTGAACCACCCAGGCGCCCCGAGATCCAGTTTTTTTAAATTATTGAACAAAACACTTGGAAACAAACATAAGAAATTTGTTAAGCCTGTATGATTATCATAGAAAGTTGCTAAATTATACAAAAGGAGACAGAGACACTTGCCATGCTTTTGACTAGAATTTTTTTATAAAGAAGTATATTTTTCCCAAGTTAGTTCATGTATTGAACAGAATCCTTGTCAGAATTCCATTGGAATTTCTGCTTTTGAGCATAGTTTTAAACTTATTTTAAAAGGTTAAATATGGGGGCCCTGGGTGACTCAGTTGGTTAAGCGACTGCCTTCGGCTCAGGTCATGATCCCGGAGACTCGGGATCGAGAACCACATCGGGATCGAGTCCCACATCGGGCTCCCTGCTCGACAGGAAGCCTGCTTCTCCCTTTCTCACTCCCCCTGCTTGTGTTCCCTCTCTGGCTGTGTTTCTCTCTGTCAAGTAAATAAAATCTTTAAAAATAAAAATAAAAAAAGGTTAAATATGGGAAAAATCAGGGAAGTTGGAAGAAATAAAAGAATGAAGATAGCATAGTAAAATGAATCTAAAACTAAAGCAGGTCACACAGTTTGTTTTTGATGTAGGAACAGGTTAGGGTCCAGGGTTAGACACAGCTACACAGGAAGAGTCAATATATAGGTTGTCATTTTACATCATGAGGCAAACTTGTTAGGTCTTTGGAGAAGAAAATGAGATTAGAGTCTGTTTCATACCTGATACCATAAGAAGTGTCAAAAGAAGGAAATACTGAATTTCTATACAATAGGACAAATACTAGAAGAAAATACAGGTGAATATTCATACTTTTGAATTGCAGTGTCCAGGGGCGCCTGGGTGGCCCAGTGGGTTGAAGCCCCTGCCTTCGGCTCAGGTCATGATCTCGGGGTCCTGGCATTGAGCCCCGCATCAGGCCCTCTGCTCAGCAGGGAGCCTGCTTCCTCCTCTCTCTCTGCCTGCCTCTCTGCCTACTTGTGATCTCTGTCTCTGTGAAATAAATAAATAAAATCTTCAAAAAAAAAGAATTGCAGTGCAACTAGTGATGTACCACTTTTGAAATGTGGCCAGTCTGAATTGAGATGTGCTGTAAGTATATAATACACACTGGGGATTTCAAGAACTTAACACAAAGGAAAACAATTTCAATTATGGTCACTTTTCTTTATTACATGTTGAAATGATAATGTTTTTGATATATCAGCTTAAATAAAATAGTTTATTATTTTTTGAGAGAGAGTGAGCAAGAGAGAGAGCATGCACATGTGTGTGGGCACATGAGTAGTGGGAGGGGTAGAAGGAGAGGGAGCAGCAGGCTCCGCACTGAGCACAGAGGCGTGGGTCTGGATGCCTGGGTCTTGAGCCAAAGGCAGACACTTAACCAACTGAGCCACCCCACTCCCCTTAAATAAAATGATTTCACCTGTTTCTTTTTACTTTTGTAAAGTGTGGCTAAAAAGAAATTTAACATTTGATGTTTATGTTCTATCAATCACTATTGCATGAAAAATGCTGCCTTTTTTAGATTAGGGAAAGACTTTCTAGATGTGGTGCCAGAACTAGAAACTGGAAGAAAGGGAGAGGAAAACGTTAATAGTTTTGACTGTGTCAATAAAAAATTCCTGTAAAGCAAGGAAACTGAAAAGTTGAGGGGAAATATTGCAATTTGCAGTTAATGCCTTTTTTAAAAGGAAGTCTTAAAAATTAACTAGAAAAAAATAGTAAACAAAAATGGACAATGAGGAGAAAAATTATAAATGGAAGTACATATGAATAATAGCAAACTAAGTAAGAGTTAATGGACCTCACTCAAAATCAAGAAATGCAAAATATCCAGAAAGAATAGGACAAATAATACCCATTATTAGTGAGTGTTTAGAGAGCAGGTACTCATATTCTGTTAATAAGGGAGTGCAGTTGGTATTTTTCTTTTTTTTCTTTTTTGTTTTATTTATTTATTTGACAGAGAGAGAGAGATCACAAATAGGCAGAGAGGCAGGCAGAGAGAGGGGGAAGCTCACATCCCCCAATGTGGGACTTGATCCCAGGACCCTGAGATCATGACCTGAGCCGAAGGCAGAGGCTTAACCTACTGAGCCACCCAGGCACCCCGAGTTGGTATTTTTCTGAAGAGCAATTTGGAAGTATGAATTAAAAGCCTTAATTTTTTTTCCCCCTTGAGATACTCCTAAGTTTCATTCATTCATGTTGCAAATATTTGCTGAGTGTTTATCATGTATGTTTCAGGCATGGTAAATGTGCTTGGAATATAGCATTTGACCAGGTAGGGAGAAACTACAAACCAGGAAATCTGTATGA
Organism: Spilogale gracilis; assembly: GCA_004023965.1. Classification (NCBI taxonomy): domain Eukaryota; kingdom Metazoa; phylum Chordata; class Mammalia; order Carnivora; family Mephitidae; genus Spilogale; species Spilogale gracilis. The sequence goes on from PITA01003988.1 coordinate 76,091, forward strand.
CAGAATGTTAAATGGCATTCTTCCTGAATCAGTTTTATATGAAACAATAATAAATACATTTGATGCCAAAGTGAGAGTAAGGTAGACCTGATATATATAGAGAGTTTAGAAAAGAGGTTTCAGAGTGGTTGGTTCCATGTATTTTGCACCTCTCAGCTAGATTATAGGCATTTTAAAAGGGTTTTAAAAGGATTAACATATGGAAAGGGAATAGGATTTTGCAAAGAAAGTTCTATCGCAGGAGTTGTCTTTGCTCTAGAGCCTTTCTTGTAAGCTTGTGGAGAGGAAGCAGCGAAGTGTTATAATTGCCTTCACCAAAGGGCTCCTGTGTGCTGAACTGAAAATTTGAAATGTGTTTCGTACATTTGGGAGAAGAGAAGAATCTTAAGTTAAATTAAGATAGACTCCACAGTGGTAACTTGGACTAGATATACTATTTATCTGAGATGATTATTTAAATAAGCAGAAAAGCCATGGCACTTGGGTTTCAGTTTACGAGCAGCTGATGACTATGTTAACCGGAACACATTTAAACATGGAGTTTGATCACATTCCTTTTGTGATGCCTTTAAAACGCTTTTTTTTTTTTTTTTTTACAGATTTTATTTATTTGACGGAGAGAAACACAGCTAGAGAGGAAACACAAGCAGGGGGAGTGAGAGAGGGAGAAGCAGCTTCCCACTGAGTAGGGCACCCGATGTAGGGCTCGATCCCAGGTCTCCGGGATCATGACCTGAGCCGAAGGCAGTTGCTTAACCAGCTGAACCACCCAGGCGCCACATAAAACACTTTTTTTTGAAGATGAAGATCACTAGTATGTTAGAGAAAAGTAGGTAGGGTAAGAGGAAGAAGAGGAGAGGTGACTTCTGAGTGTAGACCTGAAGGAAGTGAGGACGCAAGCCATGTGCGGGGATGTTTGGGAGAAGGATGGCGTAGGCAGAGGGAACCTCAAGTGCAGACTCTCTGGTCAGGGTGTGCGCAGCTTGTGGTTGGAGTAAAGCCTGCTTAGAGGTTATTGTGAGGCTTTTGCCTTATTCTGAGTTGGGAACCTTTGAGGATTTTGAGCTGAGGACTGATTTCCCCTTTGAAAGGTCCTGCCTTAGCTGCTATTTTGAGAAGACCTAGAGACAAAGGTCACAGTCATGGAGAGGATTGCCATGGAGATCAGGCACTTTTAACTACATTTTTTAAGAATATCGTTAGAATTAACCATGTGCATAAAACTGCATATACAAGAATGTCCACTGCACCACTTATTTTGTAGCAGCAAATACGGGAAAAGAACAGGAGTAGTTAAATACATTATTTTGAGGCATTGCATATATCTGTAATGGAAATAGCATAACCAGTAAAATAGTATCGACCTATATACATTGATATGGACACATGTTCATTACATACTTTAAAATAAATATTACAAAGCAAATTGTAAATATGACCTCACTTTCCATCTCCTCCTCCCCTATATCCTACCACAGAAGTAGATGGAGAGGGAGCGTGAAGGGACAGGTCTGGGAGTCTTTGTGTTAAAATGTTAGCAGTGGTTTTCCCTGGGAATGGGTGTTGTGGTATAGGTGAAACTGATGATTTCATTTTCTTCTTTGCATTCATACATATCAGTATTTCCTATTAATATCTATTACATTTATTTATTTACTTATTTTTTAAAAAGATTTTATTTATTTATTTGGCAGAGGGAAACATAGCGAGAGAGGGAACACAAGCAGGGGGAGTGAGAGAGGGAGAAACAGGCTTCCGGCTGAGCAGAGAGCCCGATGTGGGACTTGATCCCGGGTCTCCAGGATCATGACCTGAGCCGAAGGCAGTCGCTTAACCAACTGAGCCACCCAGACGCCCCTATATTTATTACATTTAAAATGAAGAAGAGTTTATTCGTTTCAGTAGAGTTTAGTGCTTTATCAGTTGCCTATAACACGCAGTGCTCATTACATCAAGTGCCCTCCTTAATGCCCATCACCCAGTTATCCCTTCTGCCCACCTACCTCTCCTCTAGTAGCTGTCAGTTTGTTTCCTAGAAGAAGTTATCTTAATTTGGACTGAAGTGTGACAGAATTCGTCTTTGGCCTCCTTTACCAAAAAATTTAAGACAAATTTATCTAAGCATGAAATTGGATGAAGAAAAGGAAAACAGTGATAGTGAGGGTGGTCTTGAGATCAGCACATAAGGGTAGCCAGAAGGGATGGCAGTGAAGGGACAAGAGCCAGAGCTCCTTGAAAAAGAAAAAGTCAAGTGTGTACCAAGTATATAGGTCACGCTGTCAGGCTGACTCCAGCCTGCTTGCAAATCCCCCAGTATCCCATACATAATCTTTAATTACATAAATGCTACCTTAAGGGTAGAATTAAGGGACAGTTGATTTCAAAATCTTTATTGTCCATGAAGATGTGTGTTAGAACTTAAATATCTCATGGCTTTGGAAATTTGATTTCCAAACTAGAAAATGAAACCTTTCTCTTATATTCTAAGGCAATGAGAGTTATGATTCTTTGTCCTAAGCTTTAAAGTGTGATAATATCAGTAATTCTTGAATGATTCTTAAACATAGATAATTTTACATAAAAATACTTTTTATATTTAAGCATTTATACTTTTTATTTTATAATTGTGATATATACTTCAAATTGAGTTTGAAACTTGTGTTATCACAAAATTTTCCATTATTTGAAGCAAGTTGTTGAACATAGTTTATAGAATATTGAATTCTTCCTGATTTTCCTTAAAAATTATTTCTTCCCTGTTTAATTTACAGAACTGCTTCTCAAATTCACTTAATGAAATTTTCACCGGATGGAGAATTTTTTGCCACTGCTGGGAAGGTAATTTATGAAAATACTATTGCTACTGATTTATGTTGAAACATTAAAAACGTGAACTGGCTTCATTCTTTTAATGTATTTACATTGAAAGTATTTTCTGTTAAAATGTTAAATAGCAAAAATTGACTAAGTATTATTGTGTTAAAAGGCAATGTGGTATAATTGAAACAGATTAACGGTATTATAACTGGATATAAATCTGCCATTTACCAACTTTTTGATTTAACCTTTAATCTTTTTGAGCAAATATAAGAATTTATAGACTTTCTAGGAGAACATTTGTAACCATTTATGTTTTTACCTGCTGATGTCAGAACAGTATATTTCCTATTTATTTGTAATTACTGGTTCACTGAATAGTTCACTCACAACTAATTGTGTGAAGTTAATTGTTCTCATGGATAGTAGCTTTCTGTAGACAGAGGATGTGAGATACCCTAAATTCTCAGGGAGGTTTTTGTTAGGAGAGAAGGGAAGCTGTTTATTCTGATTGACTTTAAGCATGGGAATGCAACTGTAGCTTAAAAGCAAAACCTGGTACATTCTTGTCTCCTCGTTTTCACTTACTACCTAAATTAAGAGATGCTGCTTTAAGTATACTTAGAATATTTTATATAGTAGTAGCTATTAAGTCGTTATTATCATCTTCAGCACTTTCTTTGAATTCATATGATACTTCGTGAAAACTCTTGTTTTCAAAGATTAGCAGTCTTCCTAAGCCTGCTGGTGGTAATGCTTTCTTATTTGATACTTGGCTAAGTAGGAGGACAGATGCTTCGTTTAGCAGTCCTCATTGACTTCATTTAGCATATTGTATGGTAACTAGCATTTTCCTTGCTTCATTCCTTGAAAAGTATGCATACACAGACTTTTAATTCTCAAAGCACAATGATGGAATGCTGATAGAAAGCTATCAGAATTAGAGATTTTCTTCTCATCTCCCCCATGCCCCACCATTCCTCTCATCCCTAAATTTCTGTGATTGCAGAGAAAATTCTTACCCTTGCTCTTTGACTGAATCTTTAATTCTTATATGGATGTTTATCTTTTCTTTTTTTTTGTTTTGTTTTTTGTTTTGTTTTTTTTTAGGATGACTGTCTTTTAAAGGTATGGTATAATGTAGAAAACTGGCGGACAGCTGTTACCTCTCCGGATAAAAGTTCAGAAAAACAATCCCAAGGAGAAATGGACTTTTCTTTTGTATATCTGGCCCATCCTCGAGCTGTAAATGGATTTTCCTGGCGTAAAACAAGCAAATACATGCCTAGGTCAGCGATTTAGACATTTCGTCTGTGTATTAAGAGAACATCATTTTGACATTGACTGCTCTTCTCACATTAAGAATCTATAGCTATAGGACTTTTGCCTAGGAAGAGTTTAGTAATATTCAATAGTCCTTGGCCTACAGATGTCTAGCCATGGGTCAGCTCTGATTGACACTTCAGAAGAGAGCCATCTTAGATGTCTTTAAGTGGCAGAGCTGTACATCTTTCCTTTTCTATGTTAGGTGTCCTGTTCTTTCGTTTCTTAGTCATTCCCCATATTGTCATTTGTGTGGAATTTTTCATATTTCACTACCTTATCTGGTACCTTCTCTGTGTATCTCCTCTGGTTTCCATTTTGCTTTTAACTGCTTTATTGAGAGGATATACTCTGACGCCTCAAACACTTCTCTAACTGTATTCAATATCTTTGTGGAAAAGAGAGTGTAATAATAGATTACTATGTCCTGAGCTAGGTATTATTTTAACGTATATATGCATGCAAGAGTGCACCTCATAATACCTTTCTTTCCTGTGACTCTTGTAAGACCTGATATCCCATTGAATTTTTTGCCTATACTTAGTAAGGCACAGAGGCCTGTTTCTTAACTGTAGCTAGAAATTACTTTTTGTTTCATGCCATTTTCAGTCTGGCCACATCATGGAGCTGTACAGTTTTTCCCTTAATCTTTTATCACTGATCTTTAGTAGGATACCTAGGTCATTTGTTGACTTTAGTTTTGCTCTTTTGAGCCAGCGGAGTATATCCAAAGTTTTTTAAAAAAATGCATATTGAGAATGACTTTTTTAAAGAATAGTTTAAGGTTCACAGCAAAATTATGGGGAAGGTAGAGAGATTTCCCATATATCCCCTGCACTCATACATGCATAGATAGCCTTCCCCAGAGTGGTGTATTTGTCATAATTGATGAACCTACATCAACACATTACCACCTAAAAGTCCGTAGTTTAGATTATGGTTTTCTCTTGGTGTTGTACATTGTATGGGTTTAGACATGAGGCTGGAGAAAGGAGGGAGAAACAGGACTGAGAAAAGGAAGGAGGAGGGGCCCTAGCACATGGCTAGAGGTTAAAAGGGAAAATGACCTGGAGAGGCTGAGAAGCAGAGCCCTGGAGGAGAGCACAGAGGAAGGGAGGCTCAGAGAGTGAATGGAAAGGGAAGAAAGTCAGGAGAGTAGTAGACAGAGGAAAGGGTGGAAATGGGAGAGGTGAGAGCAGAATAGGAAAGCTGAAGGGGAGAGAAACCCACACAAAACATGCTGGTTTCCTTTTTTTCCGCCTTTGTTAGAAATCTTTTTTTTTGATCAAGCTGATATGTTTAACAAAGTGACTACTACAGAATATTTTTATTTCCTTTTTATTTTTCTTTAACTTACTGAGTTACTTGATAGAAGCCTTGTACTGAACTTTTTAAAATCTGATGTTTCAATATGTATCTACTACAGGATATTGTGACTTTCTCTCTCTCTCTCTCTCTCTCTCTCTTTCTCTCTTTCTTTCCTTCCTCTCTCCCTCCCTCCTTTCCTTCCTTCCTTCCTTCCTTCCTTCCTTCCTTCCTTCCTTCCTTCCTTCCTTCCTTCCTTTTTCTTTCTTTCATGAGTTACCCAAATAAAAGGTAGTCTTTGTTGATGGGGATTCAGCGTTTGAGCTCCTGATGCTTATTGGGTTTATTAATATGTACGTCATTGATTTTGCTTTTATTTTGTGACTGGAAAGACAGTGAGTTCACTAGAAGTACAAAATAAGGAAGGAGGTGGCTAGTAATTATTTTATCATGATTTTTCTGTGTTCATGCAATCACTACTTTTTGCAAGTGTTAAGCAAGGAGAGAATAAGTGTAATAAAGAGTGTAGCTTATTACTGACTAGTGTGTGTGTAGCTTTTTGGAAGTAAAAATGAAGCATTTTGAAGGAATCTGAATGGTAACCATCCACTGAATAAATCAGAACTTTCTAAAAGAAGATGTAGGTTTTTTCCTTGCTTTTTGACTGAAGGATTATGGCATTGTTTCAGTCTTTGTTCTTTGGTTGTAAGGAGAATCTTAGGTTCTTAAAACAAGAACTACCAAATTCTAGGCAGAAAGGAAATCTGTTAGCAGATATTTGCTGTGATGAAATAAAATACCCATTCAATTTTAATGGTTTTTACTAAATACATTGCATAAATGTGTATTGACATTTTCTTCATCAGTGCCTTTGTTGTGTGCATTCAATTAATTACAAAAACATTGTAGCATGTTATACCGTGAAATTTATATTTTTGCCTCTAAAATCTTTTTATTCCTCAGGGCTTCTGTATGTAATGTATTGTTGACTTGCTGCAAAGATAATGTATGTCGTCTTTGGGTAGAGACATTTTTACCAAATGATTGTTTGCTGTATGGAGGTGACAGCAACCATTGGGCCGAACCAATTAATTTAACAAATAACTTCAAAAGAAATGCTTCCAGTAAAGAACGAGTTCAAAATGCTTTAGATGTAAGTGTTTTTATTAGATGTTATTTCCTACAAGTCTTAAAACCTTTTGTAATTTACCTTTTTTGTAACATTCACCCTAATTAATATTCAAAGTTATATGGTTAGTTTTGAAAAAAATATATATATTAGGAAAACAATTTTCAGAAAACTTTCTGTTTTATTTGGTTCAAAAAATACACTGAAGTATTTAAGAGCATTAAATTACTTATAATTATGAAGTTAATCTTAGGTTAACTGATGATAACAAAAGGAAGATTACACTTAGCTAAAATAACAAATGAAAATCTGAGAATGCAAAGATTTGACAGTAAAAATAATTTATATTTTTACTTTGTTTAGACATTGGGTGTTTTGTTCTGACATAATTATAGGAATGATTAGTTTATCAGGTTCTGTATTTGTTATCTATTTTCTTTTTAAGATTTTTTTTATTTATTTGAGAGAGAGAGCACAAGCAGGGTGAGAGGCAGAGGAAGAAGCAGGCTCCCCCTGCCAAGCAAGGAGCCTGCCTCAATCCCAGAACCCTGGAATCATGACAGGAGCCGAAGGCAGATACCTAACCAACTGAGCCACCCAGGCACCCCTGTATTTGTTATCCTTAGAACCTCCTGGAACTTGGGCATTTTTTGTTTGGTTTGGCTTTTTTTGGGGTTTTGTTTGTTTGAGAGAACAAGAGAGTATGGTGGTGCAGGGTGCAGAGGGAGAGTGGGAATCTTAAGCAGCTCCATGCCCAATGTAGAGCCCAACCAGAGGCTTGATCTCATCACCCTGAGATAATGACCTGAGCTAAAATCAAGTTTGACACTCAACAGACTGAGCCACCCACGTGCTCCTTGAAGTATTTATTTTTCTGTTAGTATAGAAAGTAAAAGGAAATTTTTGATGTTTATATTAGTTAAACATACACTAGTAATACAGATTCTTATTTTCTTGATATGGAAAACAGAAAGTGACCTAAAAGTGATATGTCTTTGTATGCTTTATGATTATGGACAAACTGTCAAATTTGGAGAGTATTTTCAGGGCTCAGAATATAATTAAATATATATTGCCTGGAGACTTAACAACTGATAGATTGGTTATGTGTAATAAGAGTTGAAAGAGGTTCTTATTTAGGAATGAGGACTCTCATTCTATGCTTAGGTGACCTTATGTTTTGTGGAAACTATTTTATCATATGAAAGATGAGAATAAACAAATATCAGCACTCTGCCTCAGGAGTTCAATGAAGTGATGTCTGTGAAAAGCTTATTAGCAAATCAGCCATGCTACTTAAAATATCATCTTAATGTATGATGGCAGTATTGTTTAGTGCTTTATGGTCATAGGGAGTAAACTGGACACAAAGGGAGCAGTATGCATAGAGACATCATTATCCACAGACACAGTATTGTGAACTTTGGTTTTATAAAATTAATTATCAGAAAAATAAGCCAAATGAAAATTGCAAAATATTGTGTGATGGTTAAAAGAAGTTAGGCAGTTTGGTTCTAAGCTTATTCTTCAGATTTCAGATTTGCTGCACAAAAGTAGTGAAAGATGTCTGTACATATATACTCTTCTGAAATAGAGTATGTTTGAAATAAGTCAGAGTAAGGCAGATGCCATATGCTTTCACTTATATGTGGAATTTAAGAAACAAAAGAAATGAACGAAATAAAAAAGAGACAAAAAACCAAAAAGATGGTTACCAGAGGAGAGATGGGTGAGAGCATGGGTGAAATAGGTGAAGGGAATTAAAGTGCACTTACCACCATGATGAGCACTGAGTAATGTATAGAATTGTGGAATTACTGTATTGTATACCTCAAACTAATGTAATGCTACTAATTATACTGGAATTAAAGATTAGTTAAAAAGGAAAAGCAAAATACAGAATAATGTCTAATAATCGTTTTGTAACCCATATATATGTATATGCTTGTGACATTGTGGCCACTGGTTTTACTTTGTTTTTTTACTGGTACAGGTAAATCTGAGACATTTTCGCAGAGGTCGGAGGAGATCACTTGCTGTTGTAGCGCATACCGGATACTTGCCACACCAGCAGGACCCTCATCATGTCCACAGAAATGCTCCCCTGCATGCCAACGCACTTTGCCACTTTCATATTGCTGCCAGCATCAACCCAGCCACGGGTAATAGAAAACTGTTCAACAACTGTTCTTAGACTTGAGTAAAATAATTTTATAACAGAGACATTTACTTCTAGTTTTGAAGAAGTGAAAAAAGTTGCTTATTGAACTTTTCATTATAGCCAGCTCACTAACTATATAAAAATAGGTTTTTGTTTAATTCTTTGCTTTTTAAAGCTATGATTTGGTTTGTGATTAAGATCTTATTAAGTCATTGAGATTTGTCATTGTTTATTCAGAAGTTGAGATTTGAGCTGATACTTAACAGGTTAACACCGTGGAATAGTATTTTATAACTACTGGAGAGTCATCAAAATAAAACCATTGTGTAGGGACGCCTGGGTGGCTCAGTCAGGTAAGCCTTTGGCTCAGGTCATGATCCCAGGGTCCTGGGATCGAGTCCCACATTGGGTTCCCTGCTCAGTGGGGAGCCTGCTTCTCCCTCTGTCTGCCTCTCCCCTTGCTTGGGCTCTCTTCTCTCTCTCTCTCTCTCTCTGGCAGATAGATAAATAAAATCTTAAAAACAAAAACCAAAAAACCTGTGTCTAATGCTTAGTCTTAGGTGATTTTCTAGAAATAGGACAGAAATATGTAGAAGTTATAACTGGAAGAATTAAGAAACTTACCTCAGTAGTCAAATATGTACTATCAGACAGATTTTTAAAATCTAGAATATCTGATCTATGAATTTGAAATTTTAAAGTACTCATCTTTCATTAAAAGTTTTCTCTGAGTTTAAGAAAAAACTGGTCAGAGTTGGAGCATTTAAAGAGGAACCATAGAATATTACTGGAAAAAAGATTAAAAACAATATTTGCACATGATAAATACCATCTGCACAGAAAATGGAAAGTGAAAGCCTCTTTCACCTCTACCCTACCCCAGTCCTTCTCCCCTGTAGATTACCACTATTGAGTTATTGCATATTTGGAGATAATCTTATCCATAGAATAAGGTTAACATATTTTCTTTTTTTTTTTACTATTCCATTTCTTTATTTTTTAAATTTATTATTTAAATTCAATTGATTAGCATATAATACATTATTGGTTTGAATAGCATACAATGTATTATTTGTTTCAGAGGTAGAGTTCAGTGATTCATCAGTTTTGCATAATACTCAGTACTCATTTACATCGCATGTCCTCCTTAATATGCATCACCCAGTTATCCCATCCCTCCACCCTCTCCCTTCAAGCAACCCTCAGTTTGTTTCCTGTGGTTAAGAGTCTCTTATGGTTTGTCTCCCTGGATTTGCAGGACTATTACATTCCTCAAGGAAATATAGCAATAAATGTGGTTCATTAGTTACCTGGATCAATGAGAGAAATATTCTGGTAAGTTAAGTGTAGAGATACTTCCACTAGGAATAAAGAGTATTTGCTGATTTTCTTCACTTTTCTTTGGTTAACAACAGTCCCAGCTCTAAAAGAATCCGTGAGCCATGAAAATGAAAGGGGACATAATACTGAATTATTTTTAGTAAAACTTTAACCCTTACCTTTGTCAAGAAACATACACTGGCAGTGCTTGTAATACCCAGAGGCAAGTCTGAGACTACTGGAGTTGTTGTGAAAGTCTCTTCTGAATAAAGGACAACATTTTGAGAATAAAGAAAGCTTGGATTCTTATCTTTAATGGAAAAAGCTGAGGGGTTATGGAAAAAGAAACCTCGAGTTCCAATGTAGCATCTCCTTGATGACCTTCCAATAAGGTAAACTCTGAAACCTTTCTTTAGGTAATAGGACCTTGAGGAGAATCCATATATGTAGACCAAATCAAAGCTGAATAATGTTATTAGCAGCTATATTAGACACTATGGAGAACTCCTTTCCCCAAGTTTTTAGGCCTTTTGGAATGATCTTTCTGGATGCTATGTTCTTGTTCAAGGTCAGACTATCAAATAGAACTTCACTTATTTGCCCGTCAATAGAAATAGAGGAGAGGAGCTTGTAAGAGCATATTCTTCTAGTTCTAGTTTTTTTTTTTGTTGTTTTTTTTTAAGATTTTCTTTATTTATTTGACAGAGAAACACAGCCAGAGAGGGAACACAAGCAGGGGGAGCGAGAGAGGGAGAAGCAGGCTTCCCGCTGAGCAGGGAGCCCAATGCGGGGCTCGATCCCAGGACTCCAGGATCATGACCTGAGCCGAAGGCAGTCGCCCAACCTACTGAGCCACCCAGGTGCCCCTTCTAGTTCTTATACCCTTTCGCTGAAGATCTCTCATAAATGGCTTTAATGAAATTCTTTGAAGCCAAGAGATAGAAGAAATTTAAGGTGCCTTTTGCAGAGAGTGCTACTGCATTACACAGCAAAAGAAACAGTAAACAAAGCAAAGAGGCAACCCACAGAATGGGAGAAGATATTCGCAAATGACACTACAGACAAAGGATTAATATCCAAGATCTATAAAGAATTCCTCAGACTCAACAACCAAAAAAAAGATGATCACATCAAAAAACAGGCAGGAGACATTAAGAGGCACTTCTCCATAGAAGACATACAAATGGCTAACAGACACATGAAAAACTGTTTGTCATCATTAACTATCAGGGAAATTCAAATCAAACCACATTGAGATACCATGTTACACCAGTCAGAATGGCCAAAATTGACAGGAAACAAAAAGTGTTGAAGAGACTGTGAAGAAAGGGGAACCCTCTTAAACTGTTGGTGGGAATGCAAGTTGGTGCAGCTGCTTTGCAAAACAGTGTGGAGATTCCTTAAAATATTAAAAATAGAGCCACCCTATGACCCTGCAATTGCACTACTGGGTATTTACCCTAAAGATGCAGAGGCAGTGAAAAGAAGGGTCATATGTACCCCAATGTTCATAGCAGCAATGGCCACAATCGCCAAACTGTGGAAAGAGCCAAAATGTCCTTCAACAGACAAACGGATAAAGAAGATGTGGTACATATATACAATGGAATGTTAAGCCTCCATCAGAAAGGATGAACACCCAACTTTTGTAGCAACATGGACCGGATTGGACGAGATTATGCTAAGTGAAATAAGCCAAGCAGAGAAAGTCAAATATCATATGGTTTCACTTACTTGTGGAGCATAAGGAGTAATATGGAGGACAGTAGGAGAAGGAAAGGAAATGGGAAATGGGATGAATCAGGGAGGGGGATGAAACATGAGAGCCTTTGGACTCAGAAGCAATCTGAGGGTCTTGGAAGGGAGGGGGGGTGAGGACATGGGTGAGCCCGGTGGTGGGTATTGAGGGCACAAATTGATGGGGCACCGGGTATGGGGCATAAACAATGAATCTTGGTACACTGAAAAAATAGAATAATGTAATTAAAAAAATAAAATAAAAGCCTGCATTAACCTCACCTCTTTTCCTTGTGTATTTAACACCTAGGCCTTTGGTCTTGTAGAGGCATTGCCAATCTTGTTTCTGTTGATTGTAACTTGAAAATCAGAAAATCATACTGGATAGGATTCTAGAGGACACACTTTGATTCCCTGGCACTAATGTATATCCACTTAGGGATAGTAGGATTGGCAGTACAGTCCCTCAAGAGTTATTCTGAGTGTTTGGTCTGTGCCAAATATCAACTAGAGATAGTGGTAGGAACTGAAGGTATAGTGGTGTTGGAAACCCGTGTGATCCTTGCTTTCATGAAGCCTATCATTAGGAAGGGGATAGATAAATGCTAATCAAATAATTATAGTACTGAATGTGTATTTATAAACAGAGTTCTTGGATTGGATTGGATTTATCTGTCAACTCTTAGAACTTGCCTCCAACAGAAGGGATAGGAGAAAGATTCTTTTACCCTTTCCTTTATCATTCATTTCCTATAATACTGTTTTTCATTGGTGTCTACCAACTGATACATTGTTTAAACAGATGATTAAGTCAAATTATTTTTCTTCTCCTTTAAAAAAAAAATCAATAAATTGTTTTTGGAAAATAGTTTACCTTCCCTGAATCCATTTTAGCCTTTACTGTTCAGCAGATAACAGCATGATCTAGTTTATATTTGATTTAGTATGATAGACAAACTTTTTTTCACCTCTCTATTAATTAGGGATTATTGTTTGTCACAATTCACTCTGGATTTGTACTTCAGTATACTTAATTCAGCAATTAGATGAAAAATAATACCAAGAAAGAATTTTTTTTTTAAACCTGGTTTTGTCTTGAATTCCTTTTTTGAGTATAAGATGGGGATCTCGGTTTCTGCTTTCCAACTTGAATCTTGATGCTCATAAATTGGCATTATCTAGCTTAGAGTTAGATAAGTCATTTAAAACTTAAATTGAAAAGTAGTTAAAATTGAGATAAATAAGTCACTTATTCTTTTGACATGTTGATGGCATTTTTCTTGAAGAAATTTTTAAGGAAGCTTTCCTCTTAACATGTCTACAGATTATAGATTTCTTACTTCTTCTTTTTTTTTTTTTAAGATTTTATTTATATATTTGTCAGGGAGATAGAACACAAGCAGGGGGAACGACAGGCAGAGGGGAAAAGCAGGCTCCCCACCAGGCAGGGAGCCCTGTGGGACTCAATCCTAGGACCTTGGGATCATAACCTGAGCTGAAGGCAGAGGTTTGACCAACTGAGCTACCCAGGTGTCCCTATAGATTTATTTCTTAATGAGAATATTTCTTGAACTAAAGACAATATATGTATGTGTAAATATGGTCTGTGACCTTGAATATGTAATTGTTTTCCTTTATAATAGTTATGTTAAATCTACCATTTTTAAAGCTGTTACTAATAATAATCATGGCAAACATTATTTTGGGAGTCTTATTTAAAATCTAGTACAGAGATTTAAAGATAAATGTAACAGTAGTAAAAGTAGGAGATGTGAATGTTTTGTATGCTGGAATGATAGCATATTGCATTTATGTGTTTTGTTTTTCTTTATAGATATTCCACTTCTTCCTTCTATCACATCTCTAAGCCTAAGTGAAAATGAGAAGAGTGGGCCTTTTGTGGTACATTGGCTGAACAATAAAGAGTTGCATTTTACTTTGTCCATGGAAGTCTTTTTACAGCAACTTAGGAAAAGTTTTGAACAGCCATCTTCTGAGGCCAGTGTAGAAGACTCTAATCAGGCAGATGTAAAATCTGATGAAGGTAAAGATTTAGGAAGGATAAAAAAATGTTTTTGGTTGGGGTAACCCTTAGCTACTAGCTTCAGACTCAAATTGCAGTGGCTTAATGCAACTTTGGACTAGGTCAGTTAATAATCCAGTGTTGGTATTTCTGTTTCTGGTGGCTTTCTTTTATAAGATGATACTGGCTCAGGATTCTCCATGCTTATGCTTCTGTCATCCACTAGGCCTTGCTACTTAAAGGACTTTCTGTGACCTAATAACATTGACACTACCTGGGAGCTTATTAGAAATTACCTGGGTATTGAAGGAAACCTGGAAATTGGACACTGTAAATGTATTCCTTTAAAATAGTTTCTTAAAGGTGTCATATCAGTTATAAGTGCCTATACCTAGAGCATCTCTAGTGCAGCCAACTCAAGTTTTTAAAAATCCCATATTATGAAGAAAGTACAAATTGGACTCCCAATAATATATTTGAATAATTCACCCCAGAATTATAGACCCATTTCTGCCTTCTTTACTGAGAAAATCTAAGGTCCAGGAAAGTAGAACGTTTCACTTCTGAGTAAATTGTGGTACAGCAAGTTTACCTATTCCAGTCCAGTATTAGTCCTCTACCATTAATCCACTGACTCAGTCCTATAGGACCTCTGACTGTGGAGTTAACTCTAGTGGCCTTATATCCCTAGAGCAAAGTTATTTTTAAAGGGGAGCCTATTTCTTATTTAAAAGCTATTATGTTTTTCATTTTGAATTCATTTACAAAGATCTTTCTTAACAGCTTATTTGTATTTACTTGGTTTATGAATTCTTTTGCTTATAGAAATGGATGATGCTGTGGATGATCTGAAAATAAATCATGAAAAGAAGGAATTGGGCGGTGATAAAATGGTACCAAATTCAAGTTTTGTGCCATTACCATCAGCTGCCATTGATCATCAGATTGAAGTACTTCTGTCTGAATGGAGTAAAAATGCAGATATGCTATTCAGTATTCATCCCATGGATGGCTCTTTACTAGTTTGGCATGTGGATTGGCTGGACGAATACCAGCCTGGTATGTTTCGTCAAGTCCAGGTACTATTATGATCTCAGGAGAGCGGCTGCTTATTAAATGTGGGTATTTTTTTGTAATACTACTTAGTATTATTTCATGTGTTCTAATGCTTACTTTCTTAATTCTAGGTGTCCTTTGTTTCCAGAATTCCTGTAGCTTTTCCCACAGGTGATGCGAACTCCCTCTGTAAAAGCATAGTGATGTATGCCTGCACCAAGAATGTTGACTTGGCTATTCAGCAAGGGAAACAAAAACCTTCTAGCCTCACACGGTCTACATCAATGCTTATCTCTTCCAGCCACAGTAAATCAACTAATAGTTTAAAATTAAGTATTTTTACTCCTAATGTTATGATGATTTCAAAGCATGCTGATGGCTCTCTGAACCAGTGGTTGGTCAGTTTTGCTGAAGAGTCTGCTTTTTCTACAGTTCTCAGTATTTCTCACAAATCTAGATACTGTGGTCATCGCTTTCATCTTAATGATTTAGCTTGCCACTCAGTATTGCCATTATTGTTGACAACGTCACACCATAATGCACTAAGGACACCAGATGTTGATAACCAAAAGCAACCTTGTGATCCTGTAAATACTGAAGAATGTTCTTTGGCACAACACAATAAAAACAGCGTTGATGTGACATTTCAGGATCCCAATGCAGTTTATAGTGAGCTTATTCTTTGGAGGGTTGATCCGGTTGGGCCATTGTCTTTTTCTGGAGGTGTTTCTGAGCTTGCCCGGATTAATTCTCTACATGTTTCTGCATTTTCCAATGTGGCATGGCTGCCCACTCTTATACCCAGTTACTGTCTAGGTAAGCTTTCTGGTTTTTACTTGAGAAATTTAGATTTTCTGATGTCATCATTCAGGGTTAAATTTTAAATGTTTGTGAATATTTTCTAGGTGCATACTGCAACTCTCCTAGTGCATGCTTTGTAGCAAGTGATGGACAGTATCTTAGATTATATGAAGCTGTTATTGATGCCAAGAAACTTCTGTATGAGCTTTCCAATCCTGAAATTTCTGTAAGTAAATGGCTTTTAAAATTAAGTGTATAGTATGAGGTTTTTAGATAATTTATACTTGTTAGCATGTTCTAGAATTGTAACATATAATTTGTAATAAGTAGATGTATATTTTCTAGTTACTTTATTTTTTTCACATTTGCCATGTATCATTACAGCAATTCTCAGCTTCTTTAAAAAGAAACCATTTCTTTCTTTCCTTCCAAAAATAGAGTCTAGTGTCATACAGTGTGTGTTTCTCTAATACTTCTTTGCTCAGAGATAAATGAGTACTACTGCCAGTATAAATGTATAAGTTATGTTGGTTCATCTGCAGTTTTTTTTTAAGGCAGTGTTAGCTGGAGTAACAGCAGTAGAATTTTAATCTTGACCAAGAAAGAAAAAAGCTCTCAGCTTGGTTGCAATATGTTAGGGGTCCCTCAACACCATCACAGAGCCTTTGTCTTGTGACAGGTGACACTTCTTCCAATGCACAGCTAATAGCAACCTACTGTCTGCATTGTCTTAGCACCTCCAGCAAGCTACTATTTCCACTCTTAGTTTTGGTGTTTTTAAATATCCCCTGAGGTAACCTTCAGTCTTACTGAGGTTCTTGTTTAGGGGATTCAAGCCATCTCCTCAGCTGCCAGTTAATGGTTTTGTTAATGTGCTGGTTATACAACTGCATAGGTGTCAGTGATCTGCTCCCATCCTGTCTTTCCGGAGTTGTTTTTAATGTGTGGTTTTTCAGAATGTAAGGTTTTTCAAAACACATATAACAGTATTATAGTAGAAACACATATATTTATTGAGGGCCTTCTATTTTTCAGGTATTATTTAAGTGCTGGAAATTTAGATGTGAAGAGAACAGATAAAAATCTGAGGTTACATTCTAATGAAAGGGGTAGAGTAAAAAAAGTAAAAATATATTAGTAAATATTATAGAGAGCAATTATTGTTGCACAAGGGAATGCCCAGTAAGGTGCTGGTCAGAAAAAGCCTCACACAAAGGGTACCATTTGAATAAGGACCTGCAGAAAATGAAGGATATGGATGTAGATATTTAGAAGAATATTTTAGGAAGAGAAACAGCCAGGGCAAAAGTCCTGAGGTCAGGCCATTTTGGGTATGTATAGGAATAGCAAGGAGGACATTGTGGCTGGGGCAGAGTAAGTGAGATGGAGAGTAGTCAGGGATAAGTTAGAAAATTAGCCTAGCCAGATCTTAAAAGCCCTTCTGGGCCTTTGTGGTAACTTTGGCTTTTACTGTGAATAACATAGAAACCATTGAAGACAATGACCGATTGATATGATCTCACTTTGGTTTTGAAAGGATCTCTCTGGCTGCTGTATAAATCAGATACTGGCAGCAGAAGAGGCATGAGAGGCCAATGCAAGAATTCTTTACAGTAGTCTGGGAGAGAATCAAAGGGGCATAGAGTGGTAGTAAGTGGTAGTGGTAAAGATGATAAAATTGGTCAAATCTGGATGTGGTTTGAACATTGAATAGGCAGATTAGACTGGACGTGGGGCTTGTATGGGCAAAAGATGATGATGCCTCGTGTTTGTGTGTGAGCACAAGGAATAGTAGAATGACTCTGAGTTGAGTTGAGAAGAATGTCTAAGAGGCTGATTCTGAGGAGCTGGTGGATTTGAGAGCTTGGTGTTGAACATGTTAATTTTGAGATGACTGTTTGACACCTGAGACATAGTACCCTAGTGTGTAGCTTAGAGGGAGGTCTGATCTGAAGGTATAAAATAAGTAGTTGTCAGAATATGAATTTAAAGGCGTGAAGCTGGATGAGATCACAGAAGGAAAGTAGAAGTGATAGGATTGAACCCTGGGGCATCCCATTGTTGAAAGTGTGGTGAATGTAGTGTATAGTGGAAGCCAAATGAGGACTGTTATTTCGAGAAGGGAGTGGTTATTAGAATCAAATGCTGCTCGTAGCTCAAGTGTGATGAAGATTGAATTTAACACTGTGACCTTGACCGGAGCAGTTAGGACATACATAGCTTGAGAAATCAACATACATACATAGTATAAGTAGTATAAGTAGTATAGCATGTTTCTTTAGTTCCATCTTTCTCACTTCAAAATTAATGCCTAAAAAGCATTGATTCTTAGAACATTTCTGTGACATTGAAGTCAGTCTTTCACATAAATTGCTTTTGTTCTCTGCATCGACTGGCCCATAACTCTTACTCATTCCTCCGTAATGAATAATAAAGTCCTAGAATGTTTATAATGAAAGCAACTTGTGAATTTACTCAGCCCCACTTGAACTTATTATTTATCTACTGTGACTGAAATTTCATATTTGTTAATTGTTTTTTTAATTTAATTGTTTAATAAAGGAAATATCCACTTTTTTTAAAAACAGAAATATGTTGGTGAAGTATTTAACATCGTAAGTCAACAGTCAACAGCCAGGCCAGGATGCATTATCGCATTAGATCCCATTACCAAACTTGTAAGTATTTCTTTTCTGGCCACTCAGCATTAGGTAAATAACGTATATATCAACTTATGTTGTTGTTTATTTACATTCAGCAAGGCAGAAAAACCCAGCTGCTTCATGTTTTTCAAGAAGATTTCATTTTGAATAACCTTGAGAAGAAGAGTCTGGGAAAAGACAGAATATTAACTGATGCAGGTAAAGAATTTTTTTTTAATGTAATGAGAAATATTATGTAGAGTACGTACAACAGTAAATAAGGATAAGTTGATATAATGTTTTATATCATCTGTGTGAACTTAAAATTTTCCTATGTAGGTTTGTGAAGTCATTTACCATATAAACACCCAGTTGTTTTTATTCTTTCTTTTCTTTTCAAGATTTTTATTTATTTATTTAAGAGAGTGGAAGAGCAGGAGAGAGAGAGAGAGCATGAGCAGGGGGAGGGGTTGAGGGAGAGGAAGAAGCAGACTCCCTGCTGAGCAGGGAGCCCAACACAGAGCTTGATACCAGGACCCTGAGATCATAACCTGAGCCAAAGGCAGATGCTCAACTGACTGAGCCACCCAGGTGCCCAGTAGTTTTTATTCTTAAATCAAGAAAAAAATCATAAAAAAATTAAAGGGGTTTGTCAATTGTATTTTTAAAAAAGCATAATAGAGATGTTTTTTATTAGTAGTATATGAGTACTCTTTGCACGATACAGTCCTGCATTAAGAATTTGGATAATTCTAAAAGGACCTGATCTTTTAGAAATCTACAATTTAAATTAGTAGCTTAAAACTTCAAGTTATAATTTAAAGACAGAGTGTCTTAGTTAATACTTTTATAGTTAAACATTTAAAAAATTAAACTCCTCCACTAAAATTTAACTATTATTTTGTATAGAAAACAGAGTAGGGGCGCCTGGGTGGCTCAGTTGGTTAAGCGACTGCCTTCGGCTCAGGTCATGATCCCGGAGACCCGGGATCAAGTCCCACATCGGGCTCCCTGCTCAGCAGGAAGCCTGCTTCTCCCTCTCTCCCTCCCACCGCTTGTGTTCCCTCTCTAGCTGTGTTTCTCTCTGTCAAATAAATAAAATTAAAAAAAAAAAAAAAAGAAAAAAAGAAAACAGAGTAAAATGGAGCCCAAATCTCTTGGTCATCATTTTAATGACAGAGCCAAACCAAACTGAGAAATAAATTTCTTTATAAATGAACCACTTTTAAAAGTTGGTTATTAAGCCCCACATAATACTGTTTTCATTCTGTATTTGTTCCAGATTATTTTTCTTACTTGTATACTGTTTCTTAATTCCACTTTTTCCCATTTTTCTTTTCCTTTGAGTTTGCACTGTTATGTCAAATGTCCAATTTCTTACTACTGTTTTCACTTAGTCATTTTTCCTGAGAATTTGTGAATTGTGCAAAACAAAGTGCTTTGGTAAGTTCTGAATATAATGATGGAAGGATACTGAAAATGGAAAATAAGGATGTCAGGTACAGGATTAAGGGCTATTTATATCAACAAAATGTTCTTTTATTTTTCCTTTATATTGAAATATTAGCATTAAAATTGTTAACAATTCAAATATCTTTGAGGGGTTTTTTTTTTTTTTTTGAAGATTTTATTTATTTGACAGAGAGAAACACAGCCAGAGAGGGAACACAAGCAGGGGGAGTGAGAGGGAGAAGCAGGCTTCCCGCCGAGCAGGGAGCCCGATGTGGGGCTTGATCCCGGGTCTCCAGGATCATGACCTGAGCTGAAGGCAGTCACCCAACCAACTGAGCCACCCAGGTGGCCCTCTTTGAGGGTTTTTTTTAAAGAAATTACTCTCGGGGCGCCTGGGTGGCTCGGTTGGTTAAGCGACTGCTTTCGGCTCAGGTCATGATCCCAGAGACCCAGGATCGAGCCCCGCATTGGGCTCCTTGTTCGGCAGGAAGCCTGCTTCTCCCTCTCTCACTCCCCCTGCTTGTGTTCCCTCTCTAGTTGTGTTTCTCTCTGTCAAATAAATAAATAAAAATCTTAAAAAAAAAAAAAAAATTACTCTCTTAGGGTGCCTGGGTGACTCAGTGGGTTAGGCCTCTGCCTTAGGCTCAGGTCATGGTCTCAGTGTCCTGGGATCGAGGCCGGCATCGGGCTCTCTGCTCGGCGGGTAGCCTGCTTCTTCCTCTCTCTCTGCCTGCCTCTCTGCCTACTTGTGATCTCTACCTCTGTCGAATAAATAAATAAAACCTTAAAAAAAAAAAAGAAATTACTCTCTTAGGCTTTAGGTGGAGTTTTGTTGTCATCTTACATCTATTCTGGCATTTTCTTTTTCTAGGATTCTTTAATTTTTAATTTATTTCTCTTTAAAAGTGAATATTTTTCCTAGTTTTTCTTAAAATATTCTAGGAATTCTTACTGACTTTTACTAAGAACTATTACCTTGATTATCAAAGTGTTCTAGAAAACATCCAAAGTATAACATATTTTAGTATTGGCACCCCACGAAAAGTTTTCTTAATGTGGTGAATGATGAATACTTTTATTTTGGTTCTTAGATAAATTTCATTAATAAGTCTTTCCATTATGGAAGTTAAGTACTTTGAAATATGTTTGGCAGTACAGTTTTAATCATGGTATGTTGATTTAGAGTATCTCTCACATAGTTCCTACCTGTTCAGAAATTTCCTTATGGTCTAACCTATGTGAACAACATGACAGTGATGACAGTCATATGTGACTATTTTTAAGCCTGTCAATTTAGAAGTGAAAGGCATAACATACATTTTAATTAGTAAAGTTTTCATTTAGGGGCACCTGGGTGGCTCAGTCGTTAAGCATCCGCCTTCAGCTCAGGTCCTGATCCCAGGGTCCTAGGATCAAGCCCTGTATTAGGCTCCCTGCTTGGCAGGAAGCCAACTTCTTCCTCTCCCACTCCCCCTGCTTGTGTTCTCTCTCTCACTGTGTCTCTCTCTCTGTTAAATAAATAAAAATCTTTAAAAAATATACTTTTTAATATAAACTCATGTGATCAGAAAGTTGATTGCGCTCCATAATGTTATTTTGTATGTAGAATTTTAGATAGAGTTAATTTTTTAAAAATCTGTTTATTTTAACTTGACATAGTTAATAGGTTGTCTCATTGATCCATGTTAATAGTGAAAAATATTAATACCAACAGGCAGCTCACCTAATGGATTTTCTGAGAAATTCTACCTAATTGTGATAGAGTGTACCCAGGACAACCGTTCATTGTTACACATGTGGAATTTACATTTAAAATCCATCCCTGTCTCATTGGGTGAGTCTTTTTTTTTTTTTTTTTAAATCTTTGGAACTTTAAGTAGGCTTAAATAAACAAATTATATATGGGTAGATAGTTCAGTACATTTTTTTAAAACCTGTTCTTACTGAATGAAAATAATTGTAGTTTTATTCAGTTAATTAAAATAGCAAATGGATTCTCTGATTTTCTTTCCATAAAGAATCGTATTAATATATTTTCTTTTTATAAGGCTTTTGGCATTATAAAATATAGCCATTTTAATACTTACAGTGTTTCCCACCTCCCCCGGTTTCTGGTTCTTTTCTAATGTTTTATAGATGAAAAAGTAGATACAAAAATATCTGAAGCAATTTGGCAGCCAGAAGAACATTATTCTTCTTCTCCAGAGAAGATCGTATCTCCTTTTTCACAGAAGTATCAGGCTTGCAGAGCAAATCTCCAGAGTACCAGCAAGTTGACTCTGACTTCAGAAATGGTTTATAGCCAAGAGTTGAATTTGCCAGAAGGAGTTGAAATAATAAGTGTTAAGCCATCAGCAGGTTTGTAAAGTTTGTGAAAAGAGACTAATCAAACTTTATAATCCATGAATATTTAGTAAGATACTTAAAACAAGGCATAACTTCAGTTTTTAAATCCACATGGAAGCAGAAATGGAAACACTATTTTAAATATCCTACATTGAAAACTTAAATAAATTCTCATTTTCTTTTCACATTATTCTGACATTTGTTAGCCAGTTGTAATCTTAAGTACTGATTTCCAAAACAAATTTTCATGATGCCTTTATGAAAAAAAAACCCCAGAGTTTCCTGGGTAGAGATAGTAACAAGGTTGAGCCTTATTTGCCAACTTTGGTAGTGACTGCCTGGAATTGTGTGCTCTGAAGGATTCTGAGTGTGTGGGTCCTGGTATATATTTATCATCTTTATCCTAGGGCAGTGGTTCTCAAAATGTGATCCCAGACTGGCAGCATCGGCATCAGATACCCCATGTTGTACTTTGTTAAAAATAAAAATTCTTGGGCTACCCCCAGGGTTTAGTGAATCACAAACTCTGGGATGTACCTACAAGGCTGTTTTAACAAGAGTCCCACGTGACTCTAATTGGCTGCAGTAGATCACAAACCAACACAAAATCCATCTTTTTATCATCCAATTCTTTGATTTTTGTAGTCAGAGTGTGTATTTTTTTTTCTACTTCTCTGTCATTTTTTGGACTGATGACTTTGAATGCTTTTGCTCTGTTCAGGTACTTTTTTGATTGGTGAGGTTGGCAGGAGTTGGGGTATTAACAGTGTTCTGATAACTTTTAATTCTGTTTCTCCGTATATTTTACTAAGAAAAGCATCAATACAAGGAAAGTTAAAGTTCAAAAAGAATGATGTTTGCATTGATAGAATTTTAAAAGCGATTCCCTTAGCCAGAACAGTGTGATCTTCACTATTGAACTGTAGTTAAAACATATGGCAAATATAAGAGAAATATTTCTATAAACAATCTTCTTATTTAACTTTGGCCTGTGTTGAGTTTGGCAGAAGAAGAGGAGTTCTAGGGAAAGATAAGAAATTCATTTTGTTTGGCAAAAACAGCATACAGTAAAAGCTAGTCTTAAGAATTTTTTTTTTTAAATCAGGACTCTTCGGAAGGTATGCTAATGTCTGTTCAGCTCAGAGATACCAGTGGACGATGCTAATTGTGTCCTTCCACAACACTGCCATACTCCTTGAGGACTTTAAAAAAAAAAACTTGATTAAAATTATGTTGAAATGTTTTTAAAATACAATAAATGATCCTATATAACATTTCTGTATTATAATTAGTAGTTTATATTTAATAATTTAGTATAGGGGTTGGCAGGCTATGGGCCATCGACCTATTTTGTAAATAAATACATTTAATTGAACCTCACCACACCTGTGGTTGACTTTTGGGTTTACCTGTTTTTGCTCTAGACTGGCAAGGTGAATAGTTACAGTACAAACTCTGTGGCTAGCAAAGCCTAAAATATTCACTACTATCTTAAAGAAAAAGAAAACTTGCTGATGGTTGGGAAATTAAGAGTACATAAGTACATTAAGGACAGCAAATGTTTTGTCCGACTTAGCAATCATCAGTAGTATTACATACCCCTCAGTTATGGAGGGCGTATTTAGTACATAGGTAAGCATGGGCTGTGCACAAAATGGTAAAAATACTGAAGAGGAGCCAATAAATGTTAACAGAGTTTTAAAAATGTATTGATACTTTTAAAATGCAATTTATAAGAATTGGGTGATAAGAATTGGGAGAAAATAATGCTGGCCTGAGAAGCAGGACTACAATTCAGGTTTTCTGAGTCTGTCTTCTAGCTATGTGATTTAGAATAAGATACTCCACACATTTGGTCAAGAGTCCTTACCTATAAAATGTAGGAACTGAAGTTACCTCAGAGTTCTTTCTCTTTCAGCTCCAGGTTTTGGTAACATTTCCCTTTTTGTATACCTTTTTGATGTCATTAAAACCTTTTTACTGATCTTACCGACTCTTAAACTAAATGTAGGCTGTCTTGTTAACGGTAGTTTATACAAAGACTTTAAAACCTTCGGTGCATGAAAGCAGAAATATTTAACCAAATTTGACATTTTGTTAATAGATTATTTTTATTTTAGGACATCTGAGTTCTTCTTCCATATATCCTGTGTGCAGTGCTCCTTATTTATTAGCAACTTCATGTTCGGATGAGAAAGTAAGATTCTGGAGATGCAGAGTAACAGACGGAGAATCTGACACGTCCAAGAATGGAAAAATGGCTCTTGTATACATTTGGGAAGAATGGCCATTACTTATCGAAGATGGACTTCATAGCAATAGTAGTATAACCGTCCCTGGCAGGCCTATAGAAGTTAGCTGTGCACATACAAATCGGTTAGCTGTAGCCTATAAGCAGCCTGCATCTAATAGTAGGTCTTCTCAGGACTTCCTGATGCATGTCAGTATTTTTGAATGTGAGTCTACAGGAGGTTCATGTTGGGTCCTTGAACAGACGATTCATTTAGATGAATTGAATACAGTGTTAGATTCTGGTATTAGTATCGATAGCAATTTAGTGGCTTATAATAAACAAGAGGTGTATTTATCCAGTAAAGAGAGTATCACATCCAACACAAAGCATTTAGTTCACTTAGATTGGATGTCTAGAGAAGATGGTTCTCATATCCTCACCGTAGGAATTGGATCAAAACTTTTTATGTATGGACCCCTGGCTGGCAAGGTACAAGAACAGGCTGGTAAGGAAAGCCTAGCCTTTCCTCTCTGGGAAAGCACTAAAGCTGTGCCTCTTTCTAAATTTGTCCTCTTAAGAAGTATGGACTTGGTTTCTTCTGTGGAAGGTTCTCCGCCTTTTCCTGTTTCTTTATCGTGGGTCCGGGACGGCATCTTGGTGGTAGGAATGGATTGTGAAATGCATGTATATTCCCAGTGGCAGCCATCTTCTAAACAGGAACCTGTTACAACAGATTCATACAGTGGGAGCACTCCATCTCTAATAAGTTTAATAAAACAGAGCAACTCATCGAGTTCTGGATTACATCCTCCAAAGAAAACTCTGACTCGATCCATGACCAGTCTTGCGCAGAAAATCTGTGGAAAGAAAACTGCCTTTGATCCTTGTGTGGATATGGAAGATTCAGGTCTTTTTGAAGCGGCTCATGTTCTTTCCCCCACTTTACCTCAGTACCATCCCTTGCAGCTTTTAGAACTCATGGACCTTGGCAAAGTTCGGAGAGCAAAAGCCATCCTGTCACACCTTGTCAAATGCATTGCTGGGGAGGTTGTGGCGCTGAATGAAGCTGAATCCAATCATGAGCGCCGCCTTAGGTCTCTTACTATCAGTGCTAGTGGAAGCACTACCAGAGACCCCCAGGCTTTCAACAAAAGTGAAAATACAGATTACACAGAAATAGATTCTGTCCCTCCACTTCCCTTATACGCCTTACTTGCGGCAGACGATGATAGCTGTTACTCATCTTTAGAGAAGTCTAGTAATCAGAGTACCTTAAATAACTCAAACCAGTTGTCAAAAGAAAGTTATGATGAGCTTTTTCAGATCCCAACTTTAGTGACTGATCAAGTGTTAGAGACAGATGAGGAAAATACCAAGCCCAGGGTTATTGACCTTTCACAGTACAGTCCAACTTACTTTGGTCCTGAGCATGCTCAGGTTCTTTCTGGCCACTTACTTCATTCCAGTTTACCAGGACTTAGCCGGATGGAGCAGATGTCTCTGATGGCCTTAGCAGATACAATTGCTACTACCAGCACTGATATTGGGGAAAGCAGAGACAGAAGCCAAGGTAAAACTAAATTGGGTACAGCATTCGAGGAGAAACTGATAATATGTTTACTTACAGAGAAAATAATCTTAAGTATTATTTATTAAAATTATGCCCAGGAAGATTTTTTTGATCATTATTATTCCCTGCTCAATAGTTTTAACTGTAATACATGCTATTTATCCCATAAATCACAGTACTTTGAGAAAGTATGCAAAAATTCATTATGCCAGCCATTTTTATATAGTTGCTCAATAATATTAAAGATGGAACTGAATCCTTTGGAGTTTGGCAAAAGTTAACATCCCTATTAACTAATCACTTTAGATACCTGAAAATAAAAGGTGCTTTCTGCTTTACTTTTTCTCATGTTGTAATCACTATTAATTTGCTTTTTAAAATATTGAGGAGTTTTTTTTTTTTAGTAACACTAATGCATACTCCTAGCTAGAATAGCAAAAATAGGTATGTTAAAATTGGTCTTTTCCTCATCTAGAGAGTGTTTTTTTCTTTTTAATCTTCTGAGTTATATACACATATTAAAAAATTGAATGTAGAATTTCCATGACATCTCCATAAGTTTTGAAATTAACAAGTCCAGCTTTTGCATTGGGGTGGTAGGTTGCACCCCTTGAACTATGCTTGAAAGGAACATACACAACTCTTCTTTCCCATATTAGCAGCAGAGTATTTTGATGGGTCTAGGACTAAAATCAACACGAAAAATATTTTAACATACTCCACAGTGAAGGTTAAATTTTTTTTTAAATTCAGACATTTTGATTTAAATAAGATTAGATCTTATTAACATTTGCTTGGATTTTGCTATTCAGCTGTTTTTCTTCTAAATACAAGTAAGTAAATACTTCTTGTTTTGTTTTGTTTTGTTGTAGGTGGAGAAACTCTTGATGAATGTGGGCTAAAATTTCTTTTGGCTGTTCGACTTCATACTTTCCTTACAACTTCCCTTCCAGCTTATCGAGCTCAGCTCCTTCACCAAGGTGATTTTAGTAGTGTACTAAAAAGAATGAGAGTAAAAGTAGAGAGGTGGAGCACATTTGTTTGTTTTTATCCAGATGTGATAACAATAACAAATTTGACACCTTCTAAATTTTCTTTTCTTTTCTTTTTTTTTTTTTTAAAGATTTTATTTATTTGACAGAGAGAAACACAGCCAGAGAGGGAACACAAGCAGGGGAAGTGAGAGAGGGAGAAGCAGGCTTCCTGCTGAGCAGGGAGCCCGATGTGGGACTCGATCCCGGGTCTCCGGGATCATGACCTGAGCCGAAGGCAGTCACTTAACCAACTGTGCCACCCAGGCACCCCGACACCTTCTAAGTTTTCTTAACTTACTTGTAAAAATATTTATTTCCACATAATTTTCTTTGCTTAAAATAATGGGGTTTTTTTTTTTTTTTTGGTAGATGGAAAGAGCTAATAAAGAAGTAGTTATTGGGCAGTTGGATATTCTCTATTACATTTTCAAATGCATCATACATTATAGGCCAATTAATACTGGGTTTTTTTTTTAAGTTTTTTAGGTTATCTTCTTTTTCCTCTTTGACATTTATTGAAGTTCAGTTTTTTATCCAAAATTGGGTAACATTTTTGTTACAGAAATAATATATATTCAATTTCTAATTTTTTAATTTCTAAGTATTACATATTGCATACAGAGTATAGAACATTGAAAGTTAAAAATTTACTTGCCCCCAAAACTACTCTTAACATTACTATGTATTTCAGTATTAGTTTAGTAACCTTTCAGATACTCTTATGTAGTTAGTCAAGACTCAGAGTAACAGAAACACTGTACTGAAATGTAAGATAACTTAAAACAGGTATTTCTTAGGGCACCTGGGTGGCTCAGTGGGTTGAAGCCTCTGCCTTCGGCTCCGGTCGTGGTCTTGGGGTCCTGGGATCGAGGCCCACGTCGGGCTCTCTGCTCGGCAGAGAGCCTGTTTCCTCTGCTCTCTCTGCCTGCCTCTCTGCCTACTTGTGATCTCTCTCTGTCAAATAAATAAATAAAATCTTTAAAAAAAAAAACAAAAACAGGTATTTTTTAGCTAAGTGCCTAGGAAGTTCAGAGGTGGAGCTGCGTTCTGGCATTATTGGGTCTGTATATTTAAACAGCGTTATTGGGACTCCACGAGTTAGTCTGTGCTCATGGGTGTCTGTCTCTTGCTCTCTCATTTCCTTTCTTTCTATCTTTCTGTTTCCTCCCTCCCTTCACTTTGTATTTAGCTTTGGAAAAGTAAAGCTTAAAATTCTAAGTCGAAGTATTTAATTATGAAACATTATTGAACTTGGTTGAGAGATAATAGGAATATAAAAATGTTTAGACTAGGAGTCCATTCACTGAATAGATGTTTTTATTTTTAATTTTTGTTTTTTTCTTTCCAAAGACTTGGTTATAGTGGACCCTTCATATTCCTTGGCATTTGATACTAGGTTTAAATGTTTAGTCCATATATGTTAAAGCCATGTCTTCTAATTAAGCATGTATTTCACCCAGAAATACTACACAGAACATACTCTGAAGAGACAAATTAGAAGCTCAATAAGAAATGCTCCACGTACTGGCCAGTAGGTTGAGAGAATTGCTGATGTAAATGATGCTGTTTAAATAGAAAAGTATCTGACATACTAGTTATTATGTGCCAGGTGTGATACTATTCTAAATGCTTTTAACTACAGTATTTTAACCCTCACAACAATGTAATAAGGTAGTGCCATGATTATTCACACTTTATAAATGAGGAAATTGAGGAATCAAGAGGCTAAGGTTACTTGCCCACAGTTCTATAGTTAGGGTTGGAGCTGGGCTTATTGTATACGTTCTGATTCCAGAGTCTACAGTCTTAAGTTCTGTTCAATGTGCTGTCCTATCTGCTTGATGCTCTTTTAATTCCATGGAGTTAAATTCACAGAAACAAATGTTGACCAAAGGACAGTGAGAGTCAGCAACAAGGAACAATCATTTCAGCATAGAATAAATGTCTACGTGTTTCTCATTTTCTAAGGAAAGGTCGTGGGTAATAGCTAGAGAACAAAAATAATCACAGTGACATTTTTTTTATCTTTTAAAAAATATGTGTTAATTATAGAAAATGTATGCTTATTGTAGAAAACAATAAAGTGTGATAGAGTTCTCAGGAGAAGCCAGAAAAAAAACCCATGTTCCCTCCAACCTTAATTACTTAATTATAACTCTGAGTCTCATAAAAGTTTAGGCATTTTTATGGCAAGTACGGAACAAACATTTCTGATAATCATTATATAAATACTTTTATTTCTTATAAACCTTGTTTTTGACATTTCCTCAGGCCTGTCTACTAGTCACTTTGCCTGGGCATTTCACTCAGTAGCAGAAGAAGAGCTGCTGAACATGTTGCCAGCCATGCAGAGAGACGATCCTACTTGGTCTGAACTGAGAGCCATGGGCGTGGGGTGGTGGGTCCGGAATACCCGCACCTTACGCAAGTGCATAGAGAAGGTAAATTGTGTTTTATTTTGGTATAAAAATGAATTATGGGGCACTTGGGTGGCTCAGGCAGTGAAGTGTATGCTTTCAGCTCAGGTCGTGATCTCGGGGTCCTGGTCTTGAGCCCCACAGTGGACTCCCTGCTCAATGTGGAGTCTGCTTCTCCCTTTTCTTCTGCCTCTGCTGCTCACCCTGCGTGTACTCTCTCCCCGCACCAAATAAATAAATAGAATCTTTAAAATATCTTTAAAAAGCTTTAGTGTATTCTGAGTGTTTCTTTAAAGTACGGTCCATATTTTCTTTCTTATTTCTCTAGTTTTTTAATTGAAGCAGTAAAATGCTTTTAATTAGCTGTTGTATTTCAAAATATCACAGTAATACAGGTTTTTAATTTTTATATTCTAATTCTTAAATTGCTAGTTGACACATTTATGTAGTAGTATATGTCTTATTTTTACAAAATAATGCATACATAGCTTTGAAAAAGTAAAATAGTACCAAAGAGCTTGTAATGAAAAATGTCATCTTGTGTTCCCACCTCTCTGTTTCTTTGGAGGTTACCATGGATTACTTTCGAAATTATAAAAAATATATGTATGTCTGTGTATGTGTATAATGTGTGTTTGTGTGTGTGTATACATCCATGCATTAGTGTACATATTTCTAAATTTATTGAACATTAAATAATGTGTGCCTTGGGGCGCCTGGGTGGCTCAGTTGGTTGGGCGACTGCCTTCGGCTCAGGTCATGATCCTGGAGACCCGGGATCGAGTCCCACATCGGGCTCCCTGCTTGGCAGGAAGCCTGCTTCTCCCTCTCTCCCTCCCCCTGCTTGTGTTCCCTCTCTGGCTGTGTTTCTCTCTGTCAAATAAATAAAATCTTAAAAAAAAAAAATAATGTGTGCCAATCTTGAATGTGAGAGAAATTATTTTATTTAAAAATTGTTTCTGTGAAATTCTGACCAATATTTTCTAATTATAGGTGGCCAAAGCAGCCTTTTATAGAAAGAATGATCCTTTAGATGCTGCCATTTTTTATCTTGCAATGAGAAAGAAAGCTGTGATTTGGGGATTATATAGGTAGGTGAGAAAACTATGCTTCAAATGGAAAACTCTTCATGAGAAGTAAATGTATGAGGTAAAAGTAGATTCATTGTTCTTATTGTAATTGTTCATAGATTCTTAGTTATTTTTGCATTTAAGGAGAGATTCATTAGAAAGAAGCCCTGGTTTTTGCCGAGCAAAAGAATCTTGATGAGATCACTTTAGTCTGTTTTCAGGTTTATCAGTCCAGAAGAACATTTTTTTTTGGTTTATTTTAAGAATTTTCCGTGATGCTTCTGTGAACAAAGAACTAAACCAAAAACTTGTATCTGGAGTGGGGAAGATGAGTTGGTAAAGTCTTGAATAGGCATCTACCCTCTGCCTTATTACAAGCTCGTGGGCCAGGCCATCCCTCCAAACTACCCTCCTCCAGTGGTCCCTGACCTGACCCCATTCTCGAGCTAGGATCACTTATAGTTTTTCTTTCAGTAGTTCTCAGCAAGACTTGATAAACATGATCTCGAAAAATAGTTCACCATTTATTTTGCATTCAGTTCCAGGTGATTCCATATGAATAACAACCTTTGGGAGAAAATCATGGGCAGCAGTTTTCTAAGAGACTAGATCTTTTAGGATTGTTTTGAGTGAGGACAAATTCCTTAGGTTTTGATTACCAGTCATCATCAGGTGAGCAGTGAGGGTCAAGGTGATTGAGGAAGTTTAAATGGTGAAGTAACACAATACAAGTTGTATATTTTGCATGGATTTAGACATAATTTCTTGAAGTACTGCTAAAGCAGTTTTCTTTATAGTTTGAATTTTTTTCAGTAACCTCTGAGATTTATATGAAGAAGTAGATGTTTACTATAAGTGCTCTTTTGCTCAGAAGCAGATGTATAGTAATTGATACACTGGCAAGTGTTTCTTTTGATTCCTAACATTTAAATGGAAAACTTTGGTTAAAATTGGTTCTGATTGTGGAAACATTATATTTCAAAATTTTCATGTATTTTCTTTTTCTTTATAGATCCCAAAAAGATCCCAAGATGACACAATTTTTTGGACACAATTTTGAGGATGAGAGATGGCGTAGAGCAGCTTTAAAGAATGCTTTTTCTTTGTTAGGCAAACAAAGATTTGAACATTCTGCAGCATTTTTTCTTTTAGCTGGTTGCCTCAGAGATGCAATTGAGGTAATGATGAAACTTTTTAAAAAAAGCATTGTCATCCTTTCAGGCTCTTTCTGTAGGCTCATATTTTTATTTTTTAATTTCAAGTGTGGTGGAAATTACATAAGGCTAAGTACTTAGTATATTTAACAGACAGAATGAAGATTAACCATATTGTATTGGTTGGTAGAGACAGTAACTTTTAAGAATATTTATGAACAGGTTAAAAAGTTTGTCCTATCAGTTTAAACATATGTGAATCTATATTTGGCTCTGACTTAGTTGATGACCCTTAGCATATTTTTAACTGATTATTTTTCAGTAAGTCTTAAAAAATTAAACATTTGAGGTATAATCTATCTCAAATGGCTCTTTAAAAAGAAAATATATATATTTGAGAGAGAGCGGGTATAAGAGAGAGGAGGAGCAGAGGGAGAAGAAGAGTCAGACTCCCTGCTGAGCAGGAAGCCCAGCACAGGGCTCAGTCCCAGGATCCTAGTATGATGACTTGAGCTGAAGGCAGCAGTTTAACCAACTGAGCCACCTAGGCACCCCTCAAATTGCCCTTTGCTTTTTTAAAAAAAATTTTTTTTAAGATTTTATTTATTTATTTGACAGAGAGATCACAAGTAGGCAGAGAGGCAGGCAGAGAGCTGAGAGCAGAGAGCCCGATTTGGGCCTTGATCCCAGGACCTTAAGATCATGACCTGAGCCGAAGGCAGAGGGTTAACCCACTGAGCCACCCAGGCACCCTCAAATTTCCCTTTTTCTCAGACTTTCATACAAGTGATTTGAAACAACTTTTTAATCAGGAAACTCTATAGTCTGCTGAGATAGATGAGGAAGAGTAGAAGTTCAAGAAACAAAATGTCAGGACTGACATTGCGCTTGTGCGGTTCAGCTGGTTAAGTGTCTGCCTTCAGCTTATCATGATCTCAGGGTCCTGGGTTTGAGTCCCACCTCACATCAGGCTCCCTGCTTAGCAGGGAGTCTACTTCTCCCTCTCACTCTGCCCCTCCTCCCTGCTCATGCTCTTTCTCTCTCTCTCTCTCCCTCAAAAAAAAAAGCATCCAGTTGTTGATTTCAGCTCAGGTTATGATCTCAGGGTTATGAGATTGAAAGCTGAATCTGGCTCCAAGCTGTGAAGCCTGCTTAGGATTTTCTCTTCTTCCTCTGCCCCTCTCCCTGCTGTCTGTCTTTCTATCTCTCTCGCTCTCAAAAAAAAGGGAAAAAATGAAATAAAGTGTCATTTGAGTTGAATCTCTTGAGAGTTATTTAATATTTATAGGCTAATTCTTTTTGCAAGTAGGTATTTAGTACTAGCAGATAGATTTGCTAAAGCAAGCAGTATGTGTTTTATTATTATCTTTCTTCATTTAGTTCAGATAATAACAGTGCCTTTTATTCATTCTGTTTATTAGTGAGTCAGTTGAGTTTATCTTAAAATGAAAGATGCCCCTGCTTATTTATAACCTGTCGTTCATTTTTTGAAGGTATGTCTTGAGAAACTGAATGACATTCAGTTGGCTCTTGTAATAGCAAGACTCTATGAGTCTGAATTTGATACATCTGCAACATACAAATCTATTTTACGTAAAAAAGTTTTGGGGATTGATTCTTCTATCAGTGAACTCAATTTACTGAACATAAATATGCATTGTGATCCTTTTCTTCGGAGTATGGCATATTGGATTTTGGAAGATTATAGTGGTGCTCTGGAAACATTAATAAAGCAACCTGTCAGAGAGGATGATGGTAAGCTGCATTTCTAAGATCTAATAAAAAGTTATACTAGCATTTGCTGAGTACAGAACACACTATTGGGTGCTAAAGGTAATAGAAAGCAAGTTGAAAACATGGACTAAGACTTTAAGGTATAGGTGGGAATAAATACAGAGTTATGTACGTGGGCTGTTTTTGTTTTTGTTTTTGTTTTTTTTAGGTGGGCGGATTCCTTTTTTCGGAAAAATCTTTTGAAAACCAAATTCGGGTTTTCTGTTTTTATAAAAATCAGTGTATTAAACAAATATTATCAACATTCGAGTCTTATTCTGGAGAAAATAATGATGTAAGGGTGATCTTAGGTGGAAGTTTGTGTATTTGCTAATCAGTTTTATAATTTTTATAATAATCAGTATAAAAGTTGACTTAAGTGATATGGTTAATTTTTTATGAGAGTATAATAGAGAATTTTTGATAATTAATTTTTGAGACCTATTTCTGCCTTTTGTTTTATAAATCCCATTTGCTAAAGCTTTTTTAGAGGTTAGTATAAAATGGACATCTTTGTATAAATTATATAAAAATGATGATATATGCTTTTTTTTTTTTTTTTTAAAGATTTTATTTATTTGACAGAGAGAAACACAGCCAGAGAGGGAACACAAGCAGGGAGAGTGAGAGAGGGAGAAGCAGGCTTCCCGCCGAGCAGGGAGCCTGATGTGGGACTCGATCCCGGGTCTCCGGGATCATGACCTGAGCCGAAGGCAGTCGCTCAACCAACTGAGCCACCCAGGCGCCCCGATGATATATGCTTTTCACATATTTTTCCATAGGTGGAATTGAATTGGTTCTGATAGCTGGTATTGTAGGTGTCATATCATTTGGAGTACTAATTGGCAAAGACTTTAGTTATGGCTTTTTGCACAGCAAAATTTAATCAGGAAGTGTATCATGAGTCCTACTGTGAAAGACTTGTAAGAAAGCCATGTTCAAGTTACCTGGCCTGAGCTGAAGATTTTCACACTGGCTTCTGTGTGGTGAAGGGGGAAAGAAAAGGCCTTATCTTGTCACATTTTTATGCCTACATACATTCATGTCAAAAGTATATTTTGATTTGGAATTAATACATGAATACATGCTTTTAGAACCAACTAAATCCATTTTCTAGGAGAAAATTTTTAAAGGTAATGGTGACTTGGACCTCAATGATAGGAGTAGAGGCAAAGAGAAATGGTTGGATTTAGAATATAATTTTCAGGTGGACTAGGTAGGATTGGATATGGAATGTGAAGGGAATAAGAATTGATTTTGAGAACTCCTCTAAGTTCTTAGCTTGAGATAAAAGATACGGCAAGACCAGGGTCTGGTGTGGGGGAGTGTTGTTTTAAAGAGAAGACTTCACTCTGGTCAGGTGCCCTCTGAGCAGAGACCTGAGTGTCATGAGGTCAGTAGCTAATTGGGTTAAGAGTGGTTTATGCTAAAGGCTCACTAAATAAAATGGCTTTGAGGCAAGAGTGTGTGCATGGAAATGGAAATGTAATGTGGGCATGTGGATATAGCAGTCTCAATTTACAGGGTAAAGTTGGGCCTGAAATAGGTAGGTTATCCATGTCTTGATGGTATTTGAAGCCATGGTACTGTTTGAGTTCACTCATGGAGGCTAGATAGAGTAGAAGTCAAACCTTGAACTCTAGGACACTCTTAACATTCTAAGGTAGAGGATGGGGAAGATTTAGCAAAGCAGCCTGGGAAGGAATGTCGAAGGAAGTAGGAGAGTAAGAACTTTGAGTGTGAAAGTGGGTAGTGGGTGTTTGAAATTATTTTATATTGTTACTTGCAGAGGTGTGAAATCAGTATAACCTTTGTTTTTCTTTTGTGTTAAAACACTTTCTTTTCCAGTGTATTCTTGTCTATTCATTGCTATGCATTAGCGTGTTCTCTTAGTAAAATGTTGTCCAAAGACCACATAGATAAAAGTGTCATGGTAGAAAAAAAGGACTGCAGTGCAACTCTTGAACTTTTCTTAGCTGACAGAGTGAATTTTCTTTCAGATCAAGTCATGATGTCAGCCTGTAATCCTGCAGTTTTTAATTTCTACAATTATCTAAGAACACATCCTCTTTTGCTAAGACGTCATTTTGGATCATCTGATGTATTGTCCACACACATGAGTTTAACAGGAAAAAGTGGACTGGCTGGAACAATTAATTTAAGTGAAAGAAGATTATTTTTTACCACTGCCAGTGCTCATTTGAAAGCTGGCTGCCCTATGTTAGCTTTAGAAGTATTATTGAAGATGCCAAAAGTCATCAAGAAAACAAAACCTTTTTGTAGCACATCTGGTTTTCTGGATACTAGTAAAGATGGTTCTTCTCCATTAAAGTTGGATACAAGGGAAGATAAGTCTTCTGCTATTGACTGGTCACAGTCACTAATGAATGGTTTTGGATCTTCTTCAGAAGGTTCCTCAGAGAAGCAGTCAGACTCCACCCTTTCTTTTGACTGGAGCCAACCGAGTGTTGTATTTCAGGATGACTCTTTAGAATTAAAATGGGAGAGTGATAATGATGAAGAAGATGAGGATCTCCCTATTTCGATGAAAGAACTAAAACCTTTACAGAGAAAAATGGGAAAAAATATAGATGAAACAAGTTCTAATTACACAGAATCTCTCAGCACACTAGATGAAAACGACATTTTAAGTCCATCAGAAGATATAATTGCAGTTCAGTTAAAATTTAGAGCATGTTTAAAGATTCTAACA
This sequence comes from Spilogale gracilis, assembly GCA_004023965.1. Taxonomy (NCBI): domain Eukaryota; kingdom Metazoa; phylum Chordata; class Mammalia; order Carnivora; family Mephitidae; genus Spilogale; species Spilogale gracilis. The sequence goes on from PITA01003988.1 coordinate 112,167, forward strand.
GTAGAACTTCGTACGTTATCTACTGGCTATGAAATAGATGGTGGAAAATTGCGTTACCAACTCTACCATTGGCTTGAAAAAGAGGTGATAGCTCTTCAGAGGACTTGTGACTACTGTTCAGATGGTGAAGACTTACAGGCTGCATCTGGTGAAAATGGAGATGAATTTGGATTAAATGGAGATGCTGAAGATTTGCTTCAGCAAGCGAAAGTGAAACAACTAAGAGAAAATTTTCAGGAAAAAAGACAGTGGCTTTTGAAATATCAGTCACTCTTGCGGATGTTTCTGAGTTACTGCATTCTTCATGGGTCCCATGGTGGCGGTCTTGCCTCTGTGAGAATGGAATTGATTTTGCTTTTACAAGAATCTCAGCAGGTATGTAACTTAGATGATGGCCAGTTGAAATAGTACACATAGGAGAAACAGTTTTTGGTATTGTTCTTTTTGTCTTTAAATATTAACATTTTTGGTTTTCTTCACTGTCATTGCTTTAAGGAATGCTCTTTTTTTGTATGGTGCTTTGTATTACAAATTTGTAGAGTTGTATGTGTTTAATGGTTTCAGAATCACTCAGCATTGGGCCCTATGATCTAGTAAATTCATACTCTGAATTCTTATATCAGTGCCTTGTGAGGTGATGAATTTCTCATTAGGATAAGAGGGTATTGTCCCCTCATTTTTCAATATATTTGGTGGAATGTTGACCTCCTCAAGTCCTAACTCTATAAAAGTTTCTGTCGTGCTTTTAATTTTTAATTGTTTTAAAGTTTTTCCGAGAGTCCTCTGAATTAGTAAGTAGCATTAAAATTATCAACAGTTGATTAACCTTTTTTCCCTTTTTTTGTAAGGAAACTTCAGAACCAGTGTTTCCTAGCCCTCTGTCACAGCAGACCACAGTACCCCTCCTCTTTGCCTGTACAGCGAGTGCCAAGACAGTCGTTGCCAACCCATTACTGCACCTCAGTAACCTCACACATGATATTCTGCATGCCATCATAAACTTTGATTCACCACCTCATCCCGACATCCAGAGCAGCAAAGTAAGTACACTTGGTTCATTCTGTCAACTTAGCTACTTATTACGATAAAACTGAAAGAAAAATGAAAAGCAGCACTTTTTAGAAACAGTTTTAAACATCAGACTACACATAGGAATTGTTACATTGCCATTTATATATTTTTTGATCAAAGAAAAGTTGTGGTTGTGGGCCACGCTCACCTCAGTTTGTTCTTATTCCAGTAGAGTACTTGAATTTTTAATCACAGTGCTAGTTCTTTAGTCTTATTTAGCCACTTTATTAAGATAAGAGTAATAGGTATGTATACAGATATGTAATTCTTTTGTATTACACTTAGGCAGAAAGCTGATTGCCTTTTAGAAATAGAAACTTTTAGAAATAATTTAGAAATTGCCTTTAAGAAATAATTTTGGTGTAGGATTATTAATATACAAGTAAACTTTTCCTTTGTTAATATTAAAACATCATATATTTTAAGGATAATATGAAGTATTTTGTCTCTTTTTTCTCTAGGCCAGGCAGTGTTTTATTAATCAGCTATAGCAGAATCACCTGGCATGCTTGTTAAAAGTTTGGATTCCTAAGTTGACTCCAAACTTACTGAATCAAAGTGTGAGAATGAGTCCCAAGAATATGTATTTTTAGGAAGTTTCTCAGGTGATTTTGATGTGTAACTAATCATATAGTTATCTAATCATCCACATCATCTTGCCATCCATCACCACTGTACTTTATGTACCAATGGTACCACATTTCATCTATTCTCCAAACATACTGAAATCCTTTAAAGTATGATGAAGTTTGTCTATTTTTCTCTCTCTCTTTTTTCTAGAATAGTCTGTCATCTGGTTCTCATCTACCTCATGGGCTGTGATATCACAGCTTGCCTAATGGTGGCTTCTCCTACAGTTTACCCTCTTGAATAACCTTAACCCTTGTCATTTAATTTTGTCACTTTTCTTGTAGTCTTCTGTAGAATAAATGCCCACATGGTGTGTTATACAGTAGGGAATTTAATTTCCTTCAGCTACAGTAAGGAATTTAATTTCCTTCAGATCGTGCACAAATTTAAAGTTGCTTAAGAACCACTCTGAAACATTAGTATCTTCAAATGGCCATCATTTATTTTGCTTACGATTCCATGCGTTGGCTTCTCTCAGTTCTTCTAATTTGAGCCAGCTGGACTGACTTCTGGATATTTTCATTTGTCTTTGGTCAGCTGGTAGGCTGACTGGATTCTGGATTAGGATGGCCATATTTACATTTTTGGTGGTTAGCAGACTATTTCCAGGGCTGATAGTTGACTATCAAGCAAGCCTAGGTTCTCTAGAAAAACAGAACCAATACAACATGTGTATGTGTGTGTGTAGAGCTGTGTTTCATAAGCATTGGCTCACATAGTTATGGAGGCCAAAAAGTCCCAAGATCGGTGGTTGTCAAGCTAGAGACACAGGACCTATTATGTAGTTCCAGTCTAGACGTTTTGAGGCCTGAGAACCAGGAGAGCTAGTAGAGTATAAGTTCTAGTCTGAAAGCCAGCAGGCTTGAGACCTAAGAAGAGCCAGGTTTCTCTTCTTACCCAAAGACAGAGAAACACTAATGTTCCAGCTCAGTGCAGCCAGGCAGAAGTTCCCTTTTTACAGCTTTATTGTTCTATACAGGTCTTCAACAGATGGATGAGACCTACCCACATTAGGGAAGGCAGTCTTTCTTACTCAGTCTTCCACTTCTACCAATGTTAATTGCATCCCTTCAGCCTTATAGATACACCCAGAATATTTGGCCAAATGTCTGGACCCTTTGGTCCCGTAAAATTGATACATAAAATTAACCGTCACACCTAGTATATTTCACATAGTGGTTGCAGGGGTTTAAAAAGCAGCAAAAGTAGAATTTGCAAGCCCTTTTGAGGACTAGATTCAGAAGTCCCAATATTTTGCTGTTTTGGTCAAAGCAGGTCCCAAGGTCAGTCCAGATTCAGTAAGTGGAAAAATAGACTCTACTTTTTGATTGGATAAGCTGGAAATACCCTGATCCTTTTTGTAATTTCCCATATTTGGACTTGCTGTCTTTATTTTTATGATGATATTCTTGATTTTAATTCATATTGCACACCTTAATTAATAATTGAAGGGGAAAAAGGAATTCAATTTTAATCTGTGACTCCCATTTTTTTAAATCTACATAAATGTCTAATCTAGTGTGCTTTCTGACCTGGGTTGTGCTTCTCAGGTCTACATCTCTCATTGCTTGTCATGCCATGTTTATAGCCATCTCTTTCTCAGTATTAATGTTTGCCCTTTGGTTGCTGTCTTTCTCTAAGTAATTGTACTCTCTTTAGATTGCTTGTTTTCTCTCATAGCTAGAATATGTTAGCATATGCTTCAGTGACCTGTCCGTAGGTAAACTTTCATTTATCAGACTGAGCTTTTACATATTTTGGTTGAGGAAGAAGGTTGAATATTAAGAGAGTTTGCTTTTATGTCATGTCAGTACATGGCTTATGAACTACTGAATAGCTAAAATCTGTTCCCATTAGTTTTTCAAATAAGAAATTAGGTAGCAGGTATGTGTTTATGATTTCTGCCAACAGCCTCAGTGTTTCTAATTTGTCTGTAGTGCCAGCTCTGTAGGCATAAATGAGTGTTAAGGAAACAACGGAAATAGTTTTTAAGGACAGATAGTTTTTCCATCTTTTTTACATTGCTAGATTATAGTAGGTCTTGAAACAAGTTTGATTTTTTAAAAATGTATACTTAATTTTTTATTTTTTTTTTCAGGTATATGTAATGCATACTTTAGCAGCCTCACTTTCTGCTTGTATTTATCAATGCCTTTGTGGTAGTCATAACTACAGGTAAATATCTTTTTGTGAAATTTAGAAATGTTTGCAGTAACTGATGAGGTGTCAGAATTTGTATGCTCTTGGTTTAGAAAAACTGTTTATGACAGTCTAATGCAGAAAGCATTTGAAGTAATGAATACTGTTTCTCCATCTTTGAATTTTAGCTTCTCTGCCTTTATGGCAAATGAATGTTAAGTAGACCCTTGTTTCAATATAACTAATTTAGTTAACTTTTATTGATCACTGCCTAATGCCAGGCTTTGTGATATGCATGAGATAAATTTTCCTTTCTTGAGGTCCATCTAGTTAGAAAGAAACGTACGACTTGATAAGTAATATATATACAACATGACATTGCACTTAAGTGATAAGTGCTTATAGTATAGTTATAATTATATACTATAATATTATAATGTACTATATTGTATATTCATAATATAATGAAAGGTTCAGGGAATACAAAGGAAGGAGTAACTGACTTAAAATTGAGAAAAATTTTACCCAATAGTGATGCTTATGATTTTTCTCTCTATAGTCTAAGGTTTCACTATAATTTAGCTAAACTTTTAAAGCATACTGTTTGACACTTTGGTATGTTCTTTTAGTTCTTTGAAATTCTCATTCTTTTTAAAAAATTTTTTATTTAAATTCCACTTAGTTAACATACAGTGTAATATTAGTTTCAGGTGATTCACTACTTCCATACAACACCTGGTGCTCCTCACAGATGTGTTTCTTAATCCCCATCACCTATTTCACGCATTCCCCACCCCCATCCCCCCACCTCCTCTCTGGTAACCATCAGTTTGTTCTCTAGAGTTATGAGTGTTTCTTGGTTTGCCTCTCTCTTCTTTTTCCCCTATGATCTTTTGTTTTTGTTTCTTGACTTTTTTCCTTTAAATGTGTTGTCTTTTCCTATTTCTTATTAGACAGGTATTGGAACTTACAGGTTTCTCTTTTTTTCCTTTTAGCGTTCATCTCATTTTTTTTTCTTTATTTTTGCTTCATTTCAGGAGAAATCCTAGTTTCATTTTCCAGATGCTCACTCATTCTTCAGCAATGTCTTGTCTTTTATTTAGCCTGAGTTTGTGTTTTAGGAATTCTGTTTTTCATTTTTAAGATCTCCTTGTTGATTTTAATGGTCACTTTTATTTTTATAACTTACCGTCTAAATTTCTTAATTGTTTTAACGTCTCTGAGTATAAAGCACCTTCTGTCATTTTCTGATAAGCTTGCTTCCTCAGGTGCAAGTCGTTCACTAAAGTTCTTGTTTTGTATGTGATGTTAGCCTTCCTTGGTGTTGATTTTTGCTTGTCATGTGTGTTTCAGTTCTCCCATGGGAGTCTTAATTTACTAATCTGCTTCTGTATTCCCAAGGTAGTTTCAACTTGATTTCTTTGGCCTTCATCCTCCAAGAGTTCATTTCTTGCTATTGAGTGAGGCTTTATTTTCATCAATGTATCTTTATATTTTTTGTCATTTTCCTAGGCTTATTGTAGCAGTGGGTGCGTGTGTGTGTGTGTGTGTGTGTGTGTGTGTATGTATTTTTTGTTGGCATGCCTGCCATCTCTAAACTGCAAAGTAAAGCAAGAGAAACTATTTACAAATCCATCAAAATGTAATGGCTAATAGAAGACTTGCAGTCAGAACAGATCTAAATCAATAGATTTGCTGCATTTAAATACGACATTTACTTCACAATTGATATAGGAATTTCTGATAGGATTTAACAAAACCTTTTGTACCATCTGTCAGATTTGTTTCATAGTTTATGTCAAGCTACAAGTTACTTTGTTCATTCATCTATTTAATTTTAGTTTGAAGTGCCATTTACTTGGAGAAGCTTACCCTGAATTCCCAAATTGTGTAAAGTCTCCCCCCTTTTGCTTTCATAACCCTATAGGTGTAGATTTGTCTCTAAAAGCAATATGATGGGGTACCTGACTCTTGACTTCACCTCAGGTCATTATCTCTGGGTCATGGGATCAAACCCCGCTTCAGGCTCTTTGCTGGTTGTGAAGTCTGTTTGGGATTCTCTCTCTTCCTCTCCCTGTACACCCCCTTCCCCCTGCCTGCTCGCCCTCTCTATCTCAAAAGAAAGAAAGAAAGAAAGAAAGAGAGAGAGAGAGAGAGAGAGAGAGAGAGAGAGAGAGAGAGAAGGAAGGAAGGAAGGAAAGAAGGAAGGAAGGAAGGAAGGAAGGAAGGAAAGAAAGAAGATAAAATTATTTGTGTCTGATTCCTCCACTAGTGTATAAATTTCATGAATATAGAAACCACATTTTTCATTATATCCCTGGTACCTTGTGTGTATACCTAATGTAACCTAACTTGATGTAGGACTGACAGCCATTAAATATCAAACTCAACCTAAAATGACTTTGTTTTCAACCAAATAGCCTTGTTTCCAACTTTGATGGAATAGCTTCCTTTTTGTGGTCGAGAGTGATTTAGTGTTTTCATTTGTATGTATTCTATATCTTTCATTAAATAAATATACTTAAAAATCTATCACATGTAGTTTAATTTAGAAAATTTGCATGTTTACACTTAAAGGGTGCTTGATTTTAATATATCACCAGACTATAGAGAACAGTGCTTAGATCAGTAATAGCAGTATAATGAATAAAATTTGGATTTTAAGATACCCTAGAAGTTAGAGCTAAAACATGGAAATACTATGTGTGAAATTCATTTTGGATCATTATATTTTTATTATTTTCTTCTATTGTTGCTGCGGATTATTCTTATTTAAATGTTTTGTTTTCTTAGTTCATTTCAAACAAACCAGTTTACTGGAATGATGTATCAGACAGTACTGCTTCCCCATCGACATTCTTTGAAAACAGGAAGCTTAGATGAAGCAATAACTCCTAATACATCACCAGCGCAATGGCCAGGTATAAATAATTTAGGTTTATATGTACGTAAATAAATACATGTGAGTTTTCTCTTAGTTTTCTGGAATTTAATCGAATGAGGACAAAGTACATTTGGTGTGGTTTTGCTGTGTCATAATCACTGTTAAGTGTTGTTAGAATTGATACCAATTCAGTATTTAGCACTTATGGTAAATTTCACAGTTATTTAACATTATTATTTTTTTTTTAAAAACATTGGTATTTCCTTGACCATTTTACTAAAATAACTCAAATGTTCTGTTATATCACTTGCCTATAATTTTTTGTGATGATAGATGTTTGATAGAAGGGCATTTGTTGTGGGAATTAAATTTTATCTATCATATTTGTATTAGATAATAGATTTCATTGTTTCTTTAAATTGAACAAATTTGTGTGTTAACTATAATAACTTCTACTAGTCTGTGAATCTAGAGAAGAAAAAACTTTAATCCTGATATAGTAGTTTTTTCAAAAATTAAAAAAATATACTTCATTTTAAAAATTTTATTGTCAGTGGTAGCTGTGTTTGTTTGTTTTAGGAATCACTTCTCTGATTCGACGTCTGAATTCTTCTGGTGAGGAAGCCCAGTCAGGGCTTACGGTCTTGCTCTGTGAGATTCTCACAGCAGTGTATCTGAGTCTCTTCATCCATGGCCTGGCAACACATTCTAGTAATGAGCTATTTCGGATTGTGGCCCATCCTCTGAATGAAAAAATGTGGTCTGCTGTGTTTGGTGGAGGTGCACATGTTCCCAGCAAAGAACACACACACTCAAAAGCTTTACCTGGTTAGTTTTTTCATGTTTGTTTGTTTGTTTGTTAATTCATTTTTAAGTCTGAAGCTTTATTTGTTCATCTGATTGATAACTTTGTCAAGTGTAATTACATTTTAATTTGAAAGTTTTTGTTATTGACAGAGAGTTTTTGTTACTGTTTTCTTAAAGTATGAACAAATGGTTTTATGGTGAAAGTGCAGTGCCAAGTTTCTGGTGCAGTTTTCAAACTGTAAGACACTTGTGCAGTAGTGATTAGAACTATCTAATGTAATTTTCTGAAATCTTTGCTTTTGAGATGATTATTTGTTTTGAAATATACTGTAACATTGATCTTTGTTCTATCCCAAATACAGATTCTCTCTTCTTTCTTTGGCAGGAAGGCACTTTGCTATGCCTAGCCCCCACCAGGTAGTGGTATTCTCCATGGAATGTGTGGGCTTTACCAAAGCTCTTTCAGCCATCAGTTCTCATAGCCCTCCCAGTCTTGCAGGCAAGATATTAGCTTTAGAAATAGGCTTTTATGGCTCAGCTTGCTTTGTGTTGTTTTGGAGGGGTTGGGGACCTTGGGCCCATTTTTATTTTGTATGGCACTTAAAATAGAAAATTGAGTAATTTCCTTTAATCAAGCCATATTTTTGATTTAAAACAATGGTTAGCATTTCAGAAAACCATCTCTGCTTTTTATTCTTCGTTTAAATTATTTCCTTTGATGTTTTCTATTCCTTAGATTTAATATCTTTTTAAATGTGTAGAAATAAATGCCAGTGCTAATCATGGTAAATCAGACTATGGCTTGAAATGCCTGGAAAACATTTCAAATGAGGCTGCTTTATGTTTTGCATACTGTGATTCTGGCCATTAGGGGTTTTGGATTTCTAAGTGCTCATAATACCAGGAATAGTAAATGTTTTAAACAACAGTATCCCTGTTTCTAGATTTTCTAATATTGAAACTGTGTATATTATATCTTGACATGAAAAGAATCCTCATAATGCTTTCTACCTAGCTGTTAATTTTTCTTTTTGTACTTTATTAGCCCATATGTGATAATCATAGTTTCCAAACTTTTAAAATATTTTTGTTTTTATGACACTTCATTTTTAAGGAGTAATTTCCTGTGCTTTATCTTTTATATGGACAAAAAGAGAAAAAGACTAACTTTTTATGAAATTTGCCTAATATATATATATATATATATTTAACTTCAGATATCTGAATTCAATTAAAGAAGACTTTCGAAGTCTAAGAGGAAGTAAGATTTATAGCTCTGCTGAGATTAGCATTAAAAAAATTGGTAAACTAATCGTGGCCCTGTTTTTAACGTGTCCTTAGAGAAAGAAAATCATTTAAAACGTTGATCTGGTTAATACGAAATGTTAAAAAGGGACAAATTCTTCCTATGGAATGTCCAAATACCTGTAAAAAATTAAGAAATATTGGTACTAATCAGTCACCATGTCTCAATTCCAACCCTGCACAGATGTATAAAGAACCTTGCTCAGAGTTTTAGTTGTTTGTACACACAAATACCTTTACATAAGTTACCTCATAGGCACATCTATAAACTGTATTCCGTTACTTACTGAACCCTACATAGTCAAAGTGACTGAAAATTACCTGAATCTGTACATTTAATCCTTTGGTGGCAAGTAATACAGAATACTTAAAAAAAACACTTTGTGTTAAGGCCACATCCAGGTTATGTGATGCTTGTCTGTCTTTGAGAGCCCAGAAACTATACGGAATCAACCATAGATTAGTAACTTAGTACTAGAAGAGGAATTAAAAGTCACCCTTTGCTTTCTTTATTCTGGTGTAAATTCTGATTTCAGTTTTCTTTGCAATGATGGTCTCATGAACCAAATTATTTTCTTTTTTATTTAAATTCAGTTACGAACATACTGTACATTATTATCATCAACTAAATTATATTTTTCTGTATGTGTCTTTTGTATACTTAATGCACTAGGATTTTCAGTGACAAAATTTAAATATGACTAAGCTTTGTAATGTAAGAAAATGATAGACGATTTCTAGTAGATTTCAGTTTGGCAGGTTAGAATTCTTAACAAAAATGTGAGTGTAATCAATAATTTTGTAGTTTTTTAAATCAAATTTAACTTGGTGAATTCCACATCATATATTAATGAAGGATTTGTTTTTTCTAACTAAAATTAGTGCAGGTGTTGGGGTGCCTGGGTGGCTCAGTCGTTAAGTGTCTGCCTTCAGCTCATGTCATGATTCTGGAGAGCCAGGATGGAACCCCTTGTCGGGCTCCGTGCTCAGCGGAAAGCTTGCTTCTCCCTTTCTCACTCCCCCTGCTTGTGTTCCCTCTCTAGCTGTGTTTCTCTCTGTCAAATAAATAAATAAAATCTTTTAAAAAATAAAAAAAAATTAATGTAGATGTAAGTTTGTAGAGTTAGGAATTATTTTGTTATTATGGTTAATTTTTAAAATAGATAATCAGGTGAGCAATAACAAGTTTGGAAAAATGATTATTTTTCTGCTAACAGTTAGAAATCCATACTTTGCTTTTGACTGCATATTACAGAGCAAAGCAATGTTTCTATTTGAAGAACTTTTATTGTATTTTGTTATATTTGCAATTATGAGAACTGAATTTTCCATCTTCATCTTGATAAATTGATAGTAATGATTTTTTATGTCTCCTCATTGAGGAATAAAATATGAAATGAGTATTTTATTTGTGATAAGCATAACTTTTTTTTCAGTGTGAGACTGCTAATGATGTTTTAGATATTTTAAAGTATATTTTTGCCATTTGATTATTTATGTTAAATATGGATCAGACTATCCAAATGTTTTGCTTTTTCCCTAAAACTTGTGTAAAAATAAAAGTTTTCTGTTCAGTATTTAGTGATTATATATGTCATTGATATCTTTCCTTTAGCAAAATATATAAAATAGCAACATTTCTTGATCAGAAAAAGTATCAGACTTTAGCATTTTTAAAATAGAAAACAGCTATTTACAGTACAGATGAATATGCCCAGCAATTTTAACTGGCTACCGAACCAAAAAGTAACTAGTTTTGTTGGAGAAGGGAATACATCTTTTATTAGACTCCTTGGACAGACTTTTTTTTGGGGACAGATACACACTTTCATTAAAAAGCATCTATTCGTTTCATAACTACCATTATTTGTCCTTTAGTGATAGGCTTATTTCACTTAGCCCAATGTCCTTGAGGTTCATCCATGTTATGGCACATCATAGAGTTTTCTTTGTATAACTGAGTAATACTTCATTGTATGTATGTACTCCTTTCTCACTTTTTTTTTTAAAGATTTTATTTATTTATTTGACAGAGAGATCACAAGTAGGCAGAGAGGCAGGCAGAGAGAGAGGAGGAAGCAGGCTCCCTGCTGAGCACAGAGTCGAATCCCAGGACCCTGAGATCATGACCTGAGCTGAAGGCAGAGGCTTTAACCCACTGAGCCACCCAGGCGCCCTCCTTTCTCACTGTTAATAAGTCTGTTGGCTGGAGCTGAAATCTTATAGGCACATCTGGACCATGGTCTTCAGGGTGATGGAAAAGTTATGTTATCTCCAGATTTTTTATTATATAACCCTATCCACAAAACATACTTGGGCAAATCCTCATTATGTGTGTATTTGTTTATAAACACATGTATCCTTGCTGATCCAGATATTAAATATTGACCGATTTTCTTCCCCTTACCAGTTAGCTCCCCTTTCTGCTCTCCTTCTCCCACCCTCCCTTTTCTTTTTCCTTCCTCTACTGCCTTTTCCTCTTTCTCTCTCTTCTCGACTCCCCCCTCCTCCTGTCTTCTTTTCCTTTTCCCCTTCTTACCCAGTTTCTCTTCTCTTCCTTTTCCCCACTTCTGCTTATTAAAAAGTACATCTAAGTAGTAGTTATAATATTTTCTTTCCATATTCCAGTGAATCACTTTGAGCACTGTCTTGGAAACTCCTTGCTCTGTGATTTGTCTCGCTTTCTACTAAGATAGTCATCATTTCATTTCTATAGTTGCTTACGAAGCAGGTACAAACTACTGCTGTGCCCTACCAATCCTTGAGAGTCAGTCTTACTAAAATCTGGAAAATTTCACTTGTCAGACATTTTTTTACCATTAATTTTATTCTTTAAGGATTAAGAAGTACCTTAAATTTACACTCCTTGAATCTTAGTCTTTTCCTTTTAAGAATTTTTTGCTTTCTTTTAAAGAATCTTAAGTTTACTTGTAAAGTCATGTTTTACATATAATTTTGAGAATTTGTTTTTTTATTGAGTTTGTGTTGGCCTGTATTTGTACTTCTCAAACTTTTTGTCTGAAATGTATGCTAAAGGAGAGTGAATATATATATATACCTCTTAGGAGATATGTTAATGCTGAATTATCTTGCCAAAAGTAAGAAATAGATTTGGGATCTATTTTATCTTGAACTCACATGACTATTATCCTCTCCATATATTTGTTTCTTTCCAATAAGATATTTTAAATCATCATTTAAATTACCTACCTTCATCCTCCTATCCCCTAAATTTTGGAGCTAAACTTGAAGGTCTAGAACAATGTCACCTCTGAAGTTTCATGCATTCTCTGGCACACTCATGAATAGTCGTGTGGTAAGTGTGCTTAAATTGAGAAGCAGAGAATGAGATCATTCCTCTGGTTACTTTGAGGTCACTTTTAAAAGGAGTAACATTTAAGTCTAGGTTTAGAATATTAATTTTGTTTGATTTAAATAATTTTTTTTTTAAGATTTTATTTATTTGACAGAGAGAAACACAGCCAGAGAGGGAACACAAGCAGGGGGAGTGAGAGAGGGAGAAGCAGGCTTCCCGCTGAGCAGGGAGCCCCATGTAGGACTCATCCCGGGTCTCCGAGATCATGACCTGAGCTGAAGGCAGTCACTTAACCAACTGAGCCACCCAGGCACCCCAGTTTTGTTTGATTTAAAATGATGAACTTGGGGCACCTGTTTGACTCAGTTGGTTAATCTCCTGCCTTTAGCTCATAATCTCGGGATCCTGGGATCAAGGTCCCTGTTGGACCTCCAACTCAGCAGAGAGTCTGCTCCTCCCTCTCCTTCTAACCCCTTTACCACCCCCACCACCCATGCTCGCTTGTATGCTCTCTCAAATAAATAAAATATTTTAAAAAAATAAAATGATAAACTCATAATGTGTTAGCCTTCCTCTTATGTTTTGATTTAATCGAAACAATATATGTGGGCACCTGGGTGGCTCAGTGGGTTAAAGCCTCTGCCTTCAGCTCAGGTTATGATCTCAGGGTCCTGGGATTGAGGCCCACATCTGACTCTCTGCTCAGCAGGGAGCCTGCTTCCTCCTCTCTCTCTGCCTGCCTCTCTGCCTACTTGTGATCTCTCTCTCTGTCAAATAAATAAATAAGATTTTTAAAAAACAAAAACAAACAAAAAGCAATATATGTGCAGTAGTCTAGAAGAATTTATGATAAAAAGCAACATTGTCTTTCTTACTTCTGTGTACCTTCTCTGCCCGGTCTTTAGATGTAGCCTGTTAACCATTTCTCCATTTTATTTTGTGTTCTTAAGGAGTCACAGCCATAGTTCCAGGAAGTCATTGCAGATTGTAGTAGCAGTAAGGACAGAGGGAAAATCCACTGTCTTGACTTTAAAAGTACTACTTAAAAGTATTTTCTGTGACTCCAAAGCAGCTAAGAAATTTATGAAATTTATGTTAGTGAGTGATTCTTTCTTTTCTTACCCATTGGTGTGTTGGTTTTTCTTTCTAGCTTCTCTGTGTTCCTTTTAATTTCTAAGCTCCATAGCCAAGTTCCTTTTCATTTCTCCCCAATACTGGTTTTTTTCTTCTATCACTAGTAAAGTAGCCATTTACCCCCTTAGTAATGCAACAGTAGAGTCAGTTTTTATCCAAGGAGTGACAGGTTCTTGGTATTGGATTATTAGCATTTTCAAAAATCAGCAGTTGAGCCTTCAGCTACTCTGTAGTTTCTGTTGGTCCTTCATGACTGTGCTAACCCACTGTGATGTAAACATAAAATTGTCTTGCTGTAATTTATGGGAAAAGAAGAAGCATCTATGCTAATGAGAAGTTACAGGTTATTTCTTGTTTGCTGGGAGGCATCTCTCAGGTCCTTTTATTTATAGCATTTCAAGTAATAGAACATTCAGTACTGTGAAACTGCCATTTTTTTCTTTGTTCATCAAAAGTATTTTAATAAGTGGTTTTATATTTCTGGTACTGAGTCTGTAATTTTACATATTTACCCCCCTGTGTGGTAACTTTTCTTATTTTCATGTCACTGTCTGGGTTCATTGACCATACTTGTAAATTTTTCTCTTTTTAAAAAAATCTTCTTAGGTCTTGGTTTAAGAACTCTGATTTTTTATAATATAGCTGTCTTAGCAAAAATGTATTTATTTAGTGCGGTTTGTAAGTTTTATTTTTCCAGAGAGTCTTCAAACCTCTATGTTCATATGCCATCTAATCTAAAAACAAAAAAAGCAAAATAGTAGTTAAAGTCATATGACTAATTTATTTTAAACCATGGCATTAATTTTTAAAAGGTAAAACATACCTTTATATTATACACATTTTACTTATACTTATTTTCCATATATAACGTATATTAGAAACATGATTGTTGACTATCAGTTGCTTTTAAAAACAGGAAAAAAAAAATGGGGTACCTGAGTGGCTCAGTTAGTTAAGCATCTGACTCTTGGTTTTGGCTCAGGTCATGTTTTCAGGGTCTTGAGATCAGCTCCACATCAGACTCCCACTCAGTGTAGAGTTTGCTTCTCTCTTTCTCTCCCTCTGCTTCTCCTCCCACTTGTGCGTGTGTGTACTTTGTCTTGCTCAAATAAAGAAATATTTTTAAAAAGGCAGAAATTTACACATTTAATCTGAAAGTTCATTTTAAAATCATTTGGGAGTTTGTGTAATAATCATACCACATCTTAGCAACCTTTTAAAATTTTATCCATTTTAATTTCTTTTTTTTCTGAAATCACAAAATCAGTCTGTTAAACTCAGCTTGGCTGTAGCTTGATGTAATGCATGAGCATGCTGTTTATGCAAGCTGAGTAACTTCAAACAAAAACAAAATTATATTACAGAACACATATTTGCATTCCTTTGAAAGGTAAGTCAGTTCTTACTGGAACCATTGAAGGAGAATATTGGAGTGCCTTATTGCAGAGTTGCTCGCTTGTCAGTTAGACATAGGCTTTTGTTTGGGACATCCTTGGTTCTGTACTGGTGATTTGCATCTTGTGTCTTAGTATTTGTTATTTATAGATTTGTGTAACTTGTTTTTCTTTCCTGAGACCCTTAATACTCTAAAGTAAAACAGTAAGAAAATACTAACCATTAAGTGCTTAAAAGTTAAAATAACAAAGATTGCACTTTCTCCTTCTCCCACTGACCAGAAAATTCCATGTGCAAGCCATTTCCAGAAGTCTGAGTCAGTGTAACTCAGTTCTTAACGTATTTGAATTTCTTTTTATATTTTCAGTGAAAACATTCAGTTTTGTATGTAGATAAAAGGCCAAGGGATTTGGCCTTAATGTCAATGAGATTTCTAAAGAATCTCATAAGTGAGTTGACAGCCCATGATACTCTTTGTTTTCCATGGTATTCTTCAAAGTAAAGGGATGTAGGTAATTTTCTTTTACGATCTTAGCTCAATTGTGGACTAATTTATAGGCAGATATGATATCCTGTTACCCACATATACAATAGAAAAGTTAACATTCAGAGAGTCAGGGATAAGTTGATATAAATGCAAAGATTGCTTTTTATAGTGATTTTTGTCTGACTTCTACTGATTTTTTTAACCTTACTATTATAATAAAGATCTCAGTTTTGTGTTTGTGCTTATTTGTAACCTTAAGTCTTATGTAAAGATAGGTGAAATTAGTACAATGGAAATAGTACTTTAATAATATTTTATTCTGTTTTTATTAGTTTCTTCACTTGTGGAAGAAGGAGAGAAACAGAGCAAACGTTTTAGGCCATCAAAAATTTCTTGCAGAGAATCTGCCCTACAGACCTGTTCCTCATCAGTAGTCAGCCAGGAGTCACTGACAGTCCAAGAGAAGTTCATCCCACCAGAGCTCAGTATCTGGGACTATTTCATAGCCAAGGTAAAAAGTGCCACCTAGAACAACATGTATGCAATGAAATGGAAATGAAATGTTTAAAGTGGATTGTTGCTGCTTTAAGTGTTTCCCCACTCTGGTTTAGAAAGATTTTATTTTGTCAGGCTACATAAGAAAACAAAACAAAAAAACAAAAACTCAAAAATATTTGGCCATTTCCATCCGGATTTTCAGGTGGTCCTTTGATAAGTTATGATTTCTATATTTTAAACAAAATACAGTTCTTAGATGAAAAGATATGTTGGTCAGTACCTTAGTGCTAAGGGACTTGATGTTAATTAAGGAATCCAGACTACTGGAAGTCACAGGGCCATTACCACTCTCCTTCCTTTTCTGTAGGACAGATGGCCCCTCGTGGTTCTCAGATACACATTATAATTACTGCTATTTAGTGAGTGAAGTAACGAGTCCCTCAACAACATGGCTCAGAGTTTTCCCTTATGTTCATCCCTCATGTTCTCAACTTCCCTCATGTTCTTATTTTCTTCTATTATTTGATACCTAATTATTTTCTACACACAACAATCGTTTAGGCATGCTAAGCAGTAGCTTTTATTTTGCTTGTATTTTCTTGGGGTAATTTGTTTCTCTAGTTCTTCATTGCCTTTTGCAGAGTCTTTCATTTACTCAACAAATACTTATTGAGCCCCTTATTGAATGGGAATATCTTAATGTCATCTTCAATTTTGAAGCACAGTTGTGGTTTTTTTTTTTAAGATTTTATTTATTTGACAGAGAGAAACACAGCCAGAGAGGGAACACAAGTAGGGGGAGTGAGAGTGGGAGAAGCAGGCTTCCTGCTGAGCAGGGAGCCCGATGCGGGGCTCGATCCCGGGTCTCCGGTATCATGACCTGAGCCGAAGGCAGTCTCTTAACCAACTGAGCCACCCAGGCGCCCCTGAAGCATAGTTTTAATTGATAGGGGATCTATGATGAGGAAGGCCTTCTTTAGCTCTTTTTTTCCAGGATCTTGTTAAATTTCTGGCTGGTCTGCCCTTGTCACAACTCATCTCATAGCCTCAGGCTAGTTGAGAGATTAGCCTTTCCTGGTTGTTTGGTACTGAGATCTCTGTTGTTTTTGACAGTGCCAGTGGGCCTGGGGTTTTTATTCAAGTCAGCCGCCTCTGGCCATGCAGCAGAGTTCTTGGCGTTCACTGACTGCCCTGCAGCACAGAGCAGTGGGGTGGGGTAGCAGCAGCCTGACCAAAATGACCAAAATGTCAGGTTATCCCTGTTTTCCCAGAGATTCTAGTCGATTTTTCTTGAATAAATGCTTCTCTGTGTGTTGTATGCATTGATCACTTTCTAGTATCTTCAAATGGGTCTTTTTTACAACTTTATATTGTTTTACTGTTGCTTTCTGGTGAGAGGAGACTTATGATCTTCTCTCAGCTCTTTCAGAAGTTCTCCCGTCCTGCTACATGTCTTTACTGGGCGTCCCTACACCAAAGATTTTGTATCTTCAGATTTCCCATATTACCTCTTCCATCTTTGCTCTTAACTTTAAGGCATTAAAACGCTTACCATCCTGTCATGAAGCTATAACTACATTTGTTCCCATTTTATTCATTCCTCCTGTTAATCAGGATGAAGAGTCCTTCTTATCAGAGACTTCAGTTCTGTTCTGAACTGTGCTTTTCCTTCTCTACTTTTGACTCTCATCTCTGTTGATTGCTTCCCATCAGGACAGAAGTGTGCTCTACTGTCTCTCATTCCAAATCCTGCTTTGATCCCAGAACTTTTTCTAGCTATTACTCTGTTTCTTCACTTCCTGTTATCATTCAGCTTTTTAAAACTATACACACATTTTTCTTCCGATTATCTTAGGTCCATTTGATAGTTACCCACTGTGTGACTTATGACACAGCTATCCCACTGAAACTGCTGTTGAGATTCAGGGGGATCCATGTTGTTACATGTCACTGAAACTTCTTTATCATCATCTCATTAGAACTCTTAGCAATATTCAGCACATGTAGCCATGTAGCCAGTTCTTCCTTGAAAATACTTTTTGGTCTTGTTTTCTTAATGCCATTCTCTTCTAGTTTTTCCCCCTAACCTTACTTTTTATTCTTTCATAGTTTCCTTTCTTCATTCTTCCTTTTCCACTTGACCTGTGTGTAAGGTTTTTCCTTGCAAATGGAAAGGAGACCACAAAGGCAAACAGAGTCCAAAGAGTGAGCTTTATTGCAAGCACCCTCGGGCAAGGTTCCGCAGAGTCGGGGAAGTCGCGCCTAGGTTGGGGAGTGTAAGGGTTTTTTTTTTTTTTTTTTTTTTTTTTTTTTTTTTTT